>JBAKBP010003464.1:0-152729 GCA_037953745.1 Lithodes maja | reverse complement strand
ACTGTACCTACCTCAAGACCTACACCCCCCACACACACACACACGCATGATCCAAATGGGTGTGAGGTATTATGGCTAATGACTGTACCTACTTCAAGACCAATCACCCCCCCCCCCCCACACACACACACACGCACATGGTTCTGCCCAAAAGCGGCCCTAAAGCTGGTGTCACACGAGCGCTTTTTTCAGCATTTATTGAAGAGCAAGGTTTTTTCTTGTACTATTTCAAGGCCCTTTTACATTGGCATCGACAACTAGATCAAAAGTAGATTAAGTTAGCTAGTTTATTTCTTGCAGGACTTAAATTTAGAAGCTGCCAGACTGCAATTGCCCGTAAAAATTGACTGACAAAAATCGCTCATGTGACACCGCCTTAAGTGGTTCTCATAACACGTGAGTCTACCGTCTACTGAAGGGCCTAATGTACAACACTAATAACTACCCTACTGTTTGCTTTCACATCATAAAACAGCTGAAGGAGAAAATGGTACAGAGAGAGAGAGTGTGTGTGTGTGTGTGTGTGTGTGTGTGTGTGTGTGTGTGTGTGTGTGTGTGTGTGTGTGTGTGTGCCCAGTAATAAAAAATACCACTATTATTTCCCGGCCAAGTTCATTAATTAGTGGACAGTGAAGGTGGCCGACACCTTTTTGCACGTGACTGTACAGCTCGTTCGTCGGATAGTGCGATAATAACATTGATTAGCTATACTCGGTTTCTTTGCAACTGACGGTAAATTGAAACAGTTTCCATTAATATTTATCAGTTATTTTGAAGGTTTTGTAGTGAACTATGGTGCTAATGATATAAACTTAGTCTTGATATGATGCAGACAATAGTTTTAGATTTTTCCATTTAAGTACCGGTATCGAGAAATTAGCTGCCAAGGGATTCAATGTATCGTCAGTTGAAATGAAACAGACGATAGTGTGTGTGCAGTTAATGGTGGTGCTAAGGTGATAACTCCGGTGTGGTGTCGTAATGATGGTGGTGATGGTGCTAAGGTGATAACTCCGGTGTTGCGTCGTAATGATGGTAATAATGGTGGTGGTGGTGGTGGTGCTAAGGTGATAACTCCGGTGTTGTGTCGTAATGATGGTGGTGGTGGTGGTGCTAAGGTGATAACTCCGGTGTTGTGTCGTAATGATGGTGGTGGTGGTGGTGGTGGTGGTGCTAAGGTGATAACTACGGTGTTGTGTCGTAATGATGGTGGTGGTGCTAAGGTGATAACTACGGTGTTGTGTCGTAATGATGGAAATGATGGTGGTGGTGGTGGTAGTGGTGGTGCTAAGGTGATAACTACGGTGTTGTGTCGTAATGATGGTAATGATGGTGGTGGTGGTGGTGGTGGTGCTAAGGTGATAACTACGGTGTTGTGTCGTAATGATGGTAATGATGGTGGTGGTGGTGGTGGTGGTGCTAAGGTGATAACTCCGGTGTTGTGTCGTAATGATGGTGGTGGTGGTGGTGGTGGTGGTGCTAAGGTGATAACTACGGTGTTGTGTCGTAATGATGGTGGTGGTGGTGATGGTGCGAAGGTGATAACTCCGGTGTTGTGTGGTAATGATGGTGGTGGTGATGATGGTGCTAAGGTGATAACTCCGGTGTTGTGTCGTAATGATGGTGGTGGTGGTGCTAAGGTGATAACTCCGGTGTTGTGTCGTAATGATGGTGGTGGTGGTGGTGGTGGTGGTGATGGTGCTAAGGTGATAACTACGGTGTTGTGTCGTAATGATGGTGGTGGTGGTGCTAAGGTGATAACTCCGGTGTTGTGTCGTAATGATGGTGGTGGTGGTGCTAAGGTGATAACTTCGGTGTTGTGTGGTAATGATGGTGGTGGTGCTAAGGTGATAACTACGGTGTTGTGTGGTAATGATGGTGGTGCTAAGGTGATAACTCCGGTGTTGTGTGGTAATGATGGTGGTGGAGGTGCTAAGGTGATAACTACGGTGTTGTGTCGTAATGATGGTAATGATGGTGGTGGTGGTGGTGTTGCTAAGGTGATAACTACGGTGTTGTGTCGTAATGATGGTAATGATGGTGGTGGTGGTGGTAGAGATCATTGGGTTATGGTCTAATGGATGAATAGAACGATTTGTGTGATTGATGAAAGAGTTTAGTGGAGAATTAGTGGAGGTGGAGTGGAGAATGAGTAGAGGTTGAATGTGTATATGTGGTGGTGGTGGAGTATGTGGTGGTGCATAAGTGTGGGTGGTGGGGTATGGGTAGAGCATATGGCGGAGTATGAGTGGTGTAGCGGTGGTGGAGCATAAGTATGAGTGGTGGTGGATAAAAGTGAGTGATGAGTGGTGGTGCTGGTGGATAAGTGTGAGTAGTGGAGTATGAGTGGTGGATAAGTGGGAGTAGTGGAGTAAGAACAATGAAAAATAAATTATGAACCGCAAGTATACAGGAAACCAGTACTATGTTAAGGGAGAGTCACCTGCTTTTTGTTATTTCTGTCATTTTCTCTCTTTCTCTGGCTTGTATCCATACGGCCCCATTCAGCCAACTATTTTAAGAAGTCTTTCCCCATCTAGGTGTCTATTTCTTTCTGGCGAGCGATAGCGAGCCAGCATTATAATTATGAAGAAATCCGGCTTCGCCGGAGAAATTTTTCTATCGAAAAATGTACAAATTTAGCCTGCTGTCAAACAAAAATAAAAAATATGCTGGCTCGCTACCGCTCACCAGTAAAAAATGGACACCTGGATGGGGATAAACGTTAAAACAGTAGGCTGAATGGGGCCGAATGGATACAAGCCAGAGAAAGATAGAAAAGGACAGAACAAAAACAGGTCATCCCCCCCTTAAGGGGAGATGAGCCCCTTTTCCTGGTCCCCTTTGTTCCTCGTGCTTAGCCCCATTAGTGTTGATATTTTAAGACGTTTGCCCTATTAGTTTGTCGATTTTAAGTACCGGTACTTTCGCTCAATTTCTTTGTCAATATCAAGACCTTTCGCGCCCTTTAGGTGTCTATGGTTATCCTGGCGAGAGATAGCGAGCCTGTAATTGTGGCCGTGACATTTTTCTACCGAAAAATGTACAAATGAATATCGAAGGAGGATCTAATGGATGTTTTTTTTTGGGGGGGTACAAGTTTGATGGAGGTCTAGAGAGGAAACTAAACAAATATATTCCTATATAAACAAATAGAGCCTTTAAGGGGAGATCTCCACTTACGGGATTTTTTTCTTGACCCCTTTCTCCCTCATGTTTAGCCCCATTGCTTTTGCTATTATAAAATGTTTGCCCCATTAGTTTAGCGATTTTAAGAACTTTCACCCCATATTAAGAAATTTCGTGCCATTCAGGTGTCAATTTTATCCTGGCGAGCGATAGCGAGCCTGTAATTTAAGAGGAACCGGCCTTCGGCCGGGACATTTTTCTACCGAAAAATGTACAAATATATCTTGAAAAGGACTCAAGGGGGTGCAATTTTAAGTTTGATGGAGGTCTAGGGAACAAACTAAATACCTCCCCTTAATGGATATAGAAACTACCAGTCCACCACCATATACTGTATATAGGCCTGCCAGTAACAGTCGAACAAGTAAGGAGAGATTTCCACTTGATGGGATTTTTTTCTAGACCCGTTTCACCCTCATGTTTAGCCCCATTGCTTTTGAGATTTTTTAAGACGTTCGCCCTAGTAGTTTTGACATTTTAAGACATTTTGCCCCATTTCTGTCAATTTTAAGACCTTTCGTACCATTAAGGTGTCGATTTGTTCCTGGCGAGCGATAGCGAGCCTGTAATTTAAGAGCAACCGGCCGGGACATTCTTCTTGAAAGTGGGTCTAGGGGGTGTAATTTTAAGCTTGATGAAAACTTAGGGAACAAACTAAATACCCGGTACCTCTCCTTAACAAACTTCTAACTACCTCACACCATTTTTACTACCACAGATCCTTTTTAAGGGGAGGTTTTTAGTGCGTTTCCTAGACTTCCATCAAGCTTGAAATTACACCCCCTTGACCCCCTTTCAAGATAAATTTGTACATTTTTCGGTAGAAAAATGTCCCGGCCGAAGGCCGGTTCCCCTTAAATTACAGGCTCGCTATCGCTCGCCAGGAAAAAATAGACACCTAAATGGGACGAAAGGTCTTAAAAGTGACATAAATGGGGTGAAAGTTCTTAAAATAGTCAAAATAATGGGGCGAACGTCGTAAAATCTCAAAAGCCATGGGGCTAGACATGAAGGAGAAAGGGGTCAAGAAAAAGTCCCTCAAGTGGAAATCTCCCCTTAACCCCTTCACCACCATGACGTAATTTTCATCATATTTTGGTTACCATTAGACGATTGTCTTTAGTTTGTCATCTACCTCTACGACTCAAAGGGGTAAATAGGATCTCAATAAACCCTCTTCGTAACACAGGTCCTTCTTAAACTGCCTAAACTCGTCTAATTGTAGCCAGCATGAAAGGTATAATAGGCGTCATGGTGTTGAAGGGGTTAAACTGCATACAATTAATAAGATGTTGCCGGTACAGAAGGGGTTAAACTAGCTAACATAATCCAACGTCGATCTAATTTCCGACTCCGATGCGAAGGAGCCTCAAACTAGTACGAAAAAAGAAAATATCTTGCTCGTCGAATATTGCCAGAAAAATCTCTCTTGTGACAAACTTTATGTGGGTAACTGTACTTCTGGATAGCACGCCAGACGGTAGGCCTATGTATGAATGGCGTACTGAAGAATAGGCCTATGGAAATGTGAGGCGGAATAGGCTAAATTATGTATGCCTGAGCCTGTTAGTATGGAGATTTGAGGCGGTGTCACATAAGTACTCTTTCCGACAATTTGTACGGGCAATTGTAGTCTGGCAGCTTCAAGATTTAAGTGGGCCCACCTCGCATTTTAAGACTTTCAGCCCATTATTTTGGCGATTTTAACACCTTTCGCCCCATTTCGTTATCAATTTTAAGACCTTTCGTGCAATTTAGGTGTCGATTTTTCCCTGGCAAGCGATAGCGATCCTGTAATTTTAAGAGAAACCGGCCGAAGGCCGGTTTGCAGGCTTACAGGCTCGCTATCGCTAGCCAGGGAAAAATCGACACCTAAATTGCACGAAAGGTCATAAAATTGACAATGAAATGGGGCGAAAGGTGTTAAAATCGCCAAAATAATGGGCTGAAAGTCTTAAAATGTCAAAACTAATGGGGTTAAGCAGGAGTGAGAAGGGGGTCCAAAAAATGCAACTACCTGCCCCTTAAGATGATTTGATGTAGCCTAATTGATAATCTTCAAGGACACTACATCCGCCTTATTAGAAACAATTTATTAGGGAAAATAGGCACCAACAGATTCGCCATATTTTTCTCCATATAGTCCGCATGGAGGATTTTCGTTAGACAAATTGAAAAAATACCCTTTTCACAGAAAAATGCACCAACAATCTGTCAAAGATGTCAAATAGCGGGGGTGTGGGGGCGGCAGCCGCCACCCATAATACTAAGATAGGTTAGGTAAGGTGGTTAGGTTAGGCTAATGTCCTTTCAAAGGGTATAGGCTAGTAAACACTAGGATAGCTTATACCCGGTCAGAGGTAAGAAGAAAAGTCTGATGTAGTCTCCTTGAATGCTACCGCCTAATTTAGCAAGGGGGTGTATTTCTAAGCTTGATGGAGGGCTAGCGAGGACACTAAGAAATAAATGAATACAGAAATTAATAGACTAAAAAAAAAAAACGGTAACATTCAAGGAGACCTTCTTCTTCTTACCTCTGACCGGGTATAAGCTATCCTAGTGTTTACTAGCCTATACCCCTTTGAAAGGACATTAGCCTAACCTAACAACCTTACCTAACCTATCCTAGTATTATGGGTGGGGGCTGCCGCCCCCACACCATCTTTGACGGAGTTTTGGTGTATTTTTCTGTGAAAAGGGTATTTTTTCAATTTGTTAATTACGAAAATCCTCCATGCGGACTATATGGAGAAAAATATGGCGAATCTGTTGGTGCCTATTTTCCCTAATAAATTTGAAATGCTAGGTTTTTCCAGGTTAAATAGGAAGGGAAATATCCCCAGGCTACCTTTAGGATCAACCTTTCCTGGTACCTGGCGCGGGGTACGAACCTCTGAAGGGAATTTAATCCTCCTAAAAACCCACAGGTTTTGAGATGCCTTGGGTGGGGTTCGAACCCTGGTTAGTGACGCACCACCATCACCACCAGGCCCGCGCGCTAACCCACTGTACTACCACGGACGTACTAAAAGTATAGCAACCTTAGTCCGATTTTTAAGAACCAGGTGATAGTCTCGTGGTGTTATCACGTGATGAGTTTATTGGACTTACCATCCACGACTATTTTACGCTATACCTGACGTCAACTCGGGTAGTACATTATTGTGGTTGCGGGACATGTTCGAGGGCATTACAAAATTGTTTCTAATAAAGCGGATGTAGTGTCCTTGAAGATTATAAAAAAAAAAAAAAAAAAAAAAAAAAAAAAAAAAACACTAGCCCCTTAAGACGAACAGAATAAAGTGTAAAAATGCGTCTTCAAATACTGAAAGGGTTAACGGAGATAGACATGACCCATACGATTCCTAGAGGGCCTTCCAAAGCGGAGTAAATTGTGTATGATTAGCCTGAATAGTGAATAATGCGTCATAATACTGAAAGGGTGCACTTCAGTAGCCAACCGCGATTCCTTAACCTTTTCAGCACGGGTGATGTCGTGTAAATTTTATTCCAGCCATGTTCAGCCAATTTTATTTATCTTAGGAAGGATCTCTGGTTCGGTATTTGAAGGTTAATTGATATAGTGTGTAGCCTTTTAAGGGAGGTCTCCACTTGAGGGATTGTTTCTTGACCCCTTTCTCCCTCATGTTTAGCCCCATTGCTTTTGATATTATAAAAAGTTTTCCCCATTAGTTTAGCGATTTTAAGAACTTTCACCCCATATTAAGACCTTTCGTGCAATTCAGGTGTCTATTTTATCCTGGCGAGCGATAGCGAGCCTGTAATTTAAGAGGAACCGGCCTTCGGCCGGGACATTTTTCTACCGAAAAATGTAAAAATTTATCTTGAAAGGGACTCGAGGGAGTGTAATTTTAAGGTTGATGGAGTTCTAGGGAAGAAACTAAATACCTCCCCTTAAATGCTAGATGTCCTTCCTAAACTGAATTATTCATCTTAGGAAGGATCTCTGGTACGGTAGTTGAACGTTCATTAAACATAGTGATTAGTGTGCTACCTTTTAACCGCTAGACGTCCTTCCTAAACTGAATAAAAGCGTCTTATCGTAGCCACCATACCAAGGAAGTCGTCACCCAGACTGAAATGGTTAAGGGGAGATTTCCACTTGAGGGACTTTTTTTTCTTGACCCCTTTCTCCCTCATGTCTCGCCCCATTGCTTTTGAGATTTTAAGACGCTTGCCCCATTAGTTTGGTGAATTTAAGAATTTCCGCCCCATTCTGTCAATTTTAAGACCTTTCGTGCCATTTAGGTGTATTTTATCCTGGCGAGCGATAGCGAGCCTGTAATTTAAGAGTAACCGGCCTTCGGCCGGACATTTTTCTACCGAAAAATTTACAAATTTATCTTGAAAGGGGGTCAAGGGGGTGAAATTTTAAGATTGCTGTTGGAGTAGGAAACAAACTAAAAACCTCCCCTTAAATGGAGAGAAGATCAAAAGACCCAAACCCCCAAAAGTGAATATATAATTATTATACGGTAGCTAAAACTTCAAAGGAAAACAGTGAAGCCGATCAATTCACTTCTGGAAATGGGGAGCATTGCAGAGGGACGCTTCCGGGCAGGACGATATGTGGGGGAGGGGGGGGGGGGGCAGGGTGTCAAAACCGGAGCAATTTTGTTGGAAGACTTGAATATGAGTAGGCTACAGGGAGATTAGGACGAAATAGCATTGTTTTGGCCATTTTATCACTTCTAAAGACATAATGTGAACTATAAACCATACCCTAATATATATATATATATATATATATATATATACAAAAATAAAGACTACAAAATAATGGACTCGGCTTTCGTTTGACACCCTGGGGGTGGGGGTGGGGGGGGGGGGGGAGTGGGAGGGGCACGATTAGGTCACAGCAGAATCGGGAGGAGAATTCTCAGCGTACCCCAGGCCCACTCTAATTCTCAGCATACCCCAGGCCCAATCTAATCATAAGTTTCATCTAGCATCTATATCGAGGCCCACACCAGATAGTAGCCGAGTAGGTGGTAGATAGTAGCCGAGTAGGTGGTAGATAGTAGCCGAGAGAGTAGTAGGTATAGGCCTGAGGGTGGATTTCACACCTCGAGATAACATTTGACACCTCCAGGTAGAGTTAAGGGGGGTCACAGGCTTTGTTTTTATCTTTCTCTCCGTTTCGCTCTTTCCCTGGCTTGTATCCATTCGGCCCCATTCAGCCAACAGTTTTAAGACGTATATCCCCATCCAGGTGTCCATTCGATAATATTCAAGGACACTAGTGCGACGTTATGGAAAATTTTCGTTATCAACAAATTGAAAAATACCCACTTCACAGACAAATACACAAACAATCTAAGTCAAAGCGGGGGTGTGGGGGCGGCAGCCCCCACCTATAATACTAGGATAAGTTAGGTAAGGTTGTTAGGTTAGGCTAATGTCCTTTCAAAGGGGTATAGGCTAGGCTAGTAAACACTAGGATAGCCTATACCCGGTCAGAGGTAAGAAGAACAGTCCTGCAGTAGTCTCCTTGAATGCTACTTCGATTTCTTCCTGGCGAGCGATAGCGAGCCAGCATTGTATAGAGAAATCCGGCTTCGCCGGAGGCATTTTTCTATCGAAAAATTTACAAATTTAGCCTGCTGTCAAAGCAAAACTATATATATGCTGGCTCGCTACCGCTCGCCAGGAAAATATTGACACCTGGATGGGGGTAAACGTGTTAAAACAGTAGGCTGAATGGGGCCGAATGGATACAAGCCAAAGAGAGAGAGAAAGACAAAAAACGCGAGGTGGGCTCCCTTAATCAGTCTTGGAACACCTACAACGCCCACTCCCCCTCTCCCGTCTGTCGCGATCTTCGGCGCAGAGGGTAGCCCAGAATTTCCCCATTTGCCGACCGATTCCCCGATTGTGCCGATATTTGTACACATTGCGCATAAGGTAGAGGACATAACCGGGTGTGGAGAACTATCAGTGTTAGTGGGGATAAGCGAGGGGAAATGGCGATATTTAAGGCGAGCTGTTGGAGTGGATTGACTTGATGGCGCAGAATATCCCGTGAATTTCCCCCTTGCCCGACCGACCGATACCCTGATCCCTTGATACACCACACCTACAGCAGATGACCCAGGACATATCCGGGTGTAGGAAACTAGCGGTGGGGGTGGAAAGAGGCGAGGGGGAAAGGCGTAGTGAAGGGAAACTGTTTAATGGAGTAGGTCGACCCGCTGGAGCAGTTTCCCCCGGGTCCTAGGTCGTCTGCTAGGAAAAGGCACGGAGGAAGAAGCTGTCCATTATTAAAGCGGATGTATATATCGAGGCGAGGCATTACTCGTTCATTTAAGCGAATACAGGGCTAGGGTACTTACTTTCCAAGCTCCTCTTTCAGCTCGTAATTCTCGCTGAATCGCGTAGAAGGTTGCGTAGCCATGTCGCTCCGTTGATCTTTTACTTCTTCTTGATGAGTAGCACTATCACCCGCCTATAACCCAACCACCTAGAGGCGTGGGCGAATCAAGACAGTACTTTTCACACCGCTAGTTACACCACACTAACATCAGGAATGCTATTTAACACCAAGAACTGCGGAGTCACTGGCCAGAATAGTGGGAGTGCACCAGGAGGGTCTAAGTTACTCTCTCGTACCGTTGTCCACTAAACGCAGACAGTTGCCAGCCTCTATTTTGACTCAGGTCTGTCCCAAGTCGCAGTCATGTCAGTGCGGATACGGAGACTATTTCACTACTCCTTATCTTCCACTCGCTCGATCTTGCTAACAGATGCTGATGTTCCTTTGTATTTGTATTTGCTGTAACTACCTTAAATCCCGAAATGGTAACTAGTCGGTGGTGGATTTGGTATGTTAAGTTTTTCCACAATCAATCCTACTTGAGCTGGCGCGCGAACACCTTCTGTACTGTATTCGCCTTCACACTGCGCGCGTCGTCTGCTAGGGGCAGTGAGCGCTAGTATCTAGTACGTTTCGTTCACATTTCTTGAAACTTTGGAGCAGAGACGGCCACAGAATATGTATATAAATACAAATATGATCCCCCTACAGCTTCCTTTTAAGAGTAGAGTTTGTTATCAGTACAATAGGTACCCATGTACAGCAAATTATACTGAAATAAATAAGTAGTTGAAGTCTATTTCAACGAATACCTGGTCGATCTACCACCGATGCAACATACGAAACTTTAAGAAAACCAGCATTAGTGGTTGGACGAGCGACGAGATCCACTGAGCTGCTATTGATTTTCCGCGTGCCAGACACACAACCTCTCCACTGGCTTGCATTTGAAATAATTTAGCTAATGCTTATCCTCACTCAACACTCGGGTAGCAATGTGCCTTTGAGAGTCATGGAAGAAAAATGTCTGTGGGCCCTTCACACCCTGCGAGGCATTCCCCAGCTTCTCTCCTGGATCGATGACGTCCCGCATTGGCGCAGATTTGAGTTTTTTTGTCGCATAGGGAAACATTAGGCTTGCGGATTATCACTTAGGGTTTACGAGAGAAGGTATATGAGTTTTGTTTTCTGTTTTTTTATTCACCTGTATTCGGTGGACCCTAAGTCTCCCCTAAGACCCAGTTACCTTTATTGATCAGCGGTGTCACCCCTTTGGTGGCACCGTTTTCTTTGATACCCTCTTTGCAGGGTTTGTAGGAGGACTCGTCAGGATGTTGGCGACAGCTAAAATTCGGCTACAATGTTCCCCTAGACTGAGTGTTGGGGCTTGTATTGAAAGGCAAATAAATCATAAATTTAACCCACCCAGCAAAATT
The DNA here is from genome assembly GCA_037953745.1 of Lithodes maja. Classification (NCBI taxonomy): domain Eukaryota; kingdom Metazoa; phylum Arthropoda; class Malacostraca; order Decapoda; family Lithodidae; genus Lithodes; species Lithodes maja. Next base: position 141,770 of record JBAKBP010003464.1, on the reverse strand, counting down.
ATACATTTTATAGGAATTAGAGCCCATTAGTTACTTTCATAGAGCGTTATTATTAACAAACAGAAAAGGGGACATCCACTAAGGGAGCCCACGTCGCTTTTTTTCTCTTTCTCTCCCTCTCTCTTTGGCTTGTATCCATTCGGCCCCATTCAGCCTACTGTTTTAAGACGTTTACCACCATCCAGGTGTCAATATTTTCCTGTCGAGCGGTAGCGAGCCAGCATATATATATATATTTGTTTTTGACAGCAAGCTAAATTTGTACATTTTTCGATAGAAAAATGTCTCCGGCGAAGCCGATTTCTCAATACAATGCTGGCTCGCTATCGCTCGCCAGGAAGAAATCGACACCTAGATGGGGATAAACGTCTTAAAACATTTGGCTGAATGGGGCCGAATGGATACAAGCCACGGAAAGAGAGAAAAGGAGAGAAATATAAAAAAAAAAACAGTGACCCCCCTTAATGCGGCTGAAGGGGTTAATTAAATGGCGCCCTTTATACCTTTAATTAAATGGCGCCCTTTATACCTTTAATTAAATGGCGCCCTTTATACCTTTAATTAAATGGCGCCCTTTATACCTTTAATTAAATGGCGCCCTTTATACCTTTAATTAAATGGCGCCCTTTATACCTTTAATTAAATGGCGCCCTTTATACCTTTAATTAAATGGCGCCCTTTATACCTTTAATTAAATGGCGCCCTTTATACCTTTAATTAAATGGCGCCCTTTATACCTTTAATTAAATGGCGCCCTTTATACCTTTAATTAAATGGCGCCCTTTATACCTTTAATTAAATGGCGCCCTTTATACCTTTAATTAAATGGCGCCCTTTATATCTTTAATTAAATGGCGCCCTTTATACCTTTAATTAAATGGCGCCCTTTATACCTTTAATTAAATGGCGCCCTTTATACCTTTAATTAAATGGCGCCCTTTATACCTTTAATTCTGGCTAAAGGTCGACAATTTTCTGCAGCTTAAGAGGGACCTTTGTTATCCGAGGGTTTATTGAGAGAGCCTTTACCCCTTTGAGTCCTACAGGTGGACGATAAGGTTAAGGGGGGGGTCACCTGCATTATTTAAGGGGGGGTCACCTGCATTATTTAAGGGGGGGTCACCTGCATTATTTAAGGGGGGTCACCTGCATTATTTAAGGGGGGGTCACCTGCATTATTTAAGGGGGGTCACCTGCATTATGTCTCTCCTTTTCTCTCTTTCTCTGGCTTGTATCCATTCGGCCCCATTCAGCCTACTGTTTTTAAGACGTTTATCTCCATCCAGGTGTCGATTTCTTCATGCGAGCGATAGCGAGCCACCATTGTATGGACAAAATTTCGGTTTCGCTGGAGACATTTTTATATTCAAAAATTTACAAATTTAGCCTGCTGTCAAAAACATTTTGATAAATGTGCTGGTTCGCTACCGCTCGCCCCCCCCCCCCCCCCCCCCAAAAAAAAATGACACCTGGATGGGGTTAAATGTCTTAAAACAGTAGGTTGAATGAGGCCGAATGGATACAACCCCGAGAGAGAAGGAGAAAGATAAAAATAAACGAGGTGGGCCCCCTTAACCCTTTCAAGCTCCAATACGCGTTTCTGTCCTGTTTCTGGTTACTATTAGACGATTGTATTCAGGTTAGTAACGGTATATGGAAGTCAAAGGGTTGATCGAGATAGTATTTACCCTTTTAATACCCACATACACTTCCTAAGCTGCATAAAATCGTCTAATGATAGCCAAAATAAACTGCTAAAACGCGTCAGAGCTTCAAAGGGTTAAGGGGAGGTATTTAGTTTGTTCCCTAGACCTCCATCAACCTTAAAATTACACCCCCTCGAGTCCCTTTCAAGATAAATTTGTACATTTTTCGGTAGAAAAATGTCCCGGGAGAAGGCCGATTCCTCTTAAATTACAGGCTCGCTATCGCTCGCCAGGATAAAATAGACACCTGAATTGCACGAAAGGTCTTAATATGGGGTGAAAGTTCTTAAAATCGCTAAACTAATGGGGCAAACATTGTATAATATCAAAAGCAATGGGGCTAAACATGAGGGAGAAAGGGGTCAAGAAAAAAATCCCTCAAGTGGAGATCTCCCCGACAATCATATAATGGTACCCAGAATAAGATGCCAAATCCGTCATCGCGCTGCAGAGGTTAAAAAGTGCCTCCAGCAATTAACAGGCTTCCAACTAACTATCTCTGGCCCGGTTTTCTGGACCACTTTCTCCCTCATGTTTAGCCCCATTAGTTTTCAGATGTTAAGATGCTTGCCCCATTAGTTGGTCGATTTTAAGACCTTTCGCCCCATTTCTTCGTCAATAGTTAAACCTTTCGTGTTATTTAGGTGTCGATGTTTTCCCCGGCGAACGATAGTGAGATGTAATGTTGGAAGAACCGGCCTTCGGCCGGGAAATTTTTCTACCGAAAAAATTACAAATTAATCCAGAAGGGGGATCTAATGGATGTTTTTTTTTAATTTGATGGAGGTCTAGGGAGGAAATTAGAAAAATAATGAATACATGCAAAAATCGCCCAAAAATTGAACCATCCCCCCTTAACCCTTTTTACTACCTCGAATCCTTCTGTAACTGCCCACCATCGTCTAAATAAAGCAAGATGTTAATTTAAAAACAAAAACAAAACTAAATGGACCAAACAGGATCCAACTCCCTCTCCTCAGAAACAGCAATGAGGGAGAGCAGTGTTTTATAAGATTTAAAAGGGGAGATTTCCACTTGAGGGATTTTTTTTTCTGGACCCCTTTCTATCTCATGTGTAGTCCCATTGCTTTTGATATTCTAAGACGTTCGCCCCATTAGTTTGGTGATTTTAAGAACTTTTGCCCCATTTCTGTCAATTTTAAGACCTTTCGTGCCATTTAGGTGTCGATTTTATCATGACGAGCGATAGCGAGCCTGTAATTTAAGAGGAACCGGCCTTTGGCCGGGAAATTTTTCTACCGAAAAATGTACAAACTTATCTTGAAAGGGGGTCTAGGGGGTGTAATTTTAAGCTTGATGGAATTCTAGGGAACGAACTAAAAACCTCCCCTTAACCCTATGTGATCTGAGGGTTTTTATTTGTATTTATTTATTTATTTATTTATTTATTTATTATTTTCGGATCTCCCCTGTTTCACTCCAGTAGTTTAATAACTTTAAAACGTTTCACCCCATGATTTTGGCGATAATAAGACTCTTCACTCCATTCAGGTGTCGATTTTGTTTTTCTTTTTCTGGCCGAGGGATAGCAAGCTTAGAAGAACTTAGAAGAACTTGAAAAATGTACAAATTTAGCTTCAAGCGGGTCTGGGTGACTATTGGTTAGGTTGAAGGAAGTCTGGGAAGGCGTTTTTGTTAGCCTAGGGGACAAACTAAAACACATGGCTCGAAAATGGCAAAAACAAGCAAAATTCTCACTAATAGTCGAGGGGGGTCACCTGCTGTTTTATGTTTCTCTCTTTCCCTTGGCTTGTATCCATTCGGCCCCATTCAGCTAACTGTTTGAAGACGTTTATCCCCATTCAGGTGTCAATTTCTTCCTGGCGAGCGATAGCGAGCCAGCATTGTATGGAGAAATCCGGCTTCGCCGGAGAAATTTGTCTATCAAAAAATGTACAAATTTAGCTTGCTGTAAAAAAATATATATATATACTGTATAATATGCTGGCTCGCTACCGCTCGCCAGAAAAATATTGACACCTGGATAGGGGTAAACGTCTTAAAACAGTAGGCTGAATGAGGCCGAATGGATACAACCCAGAGAGAGAGAGAGAGAGAGAGAGAGAGTAAGAAAGAGAGAACAAAAACGAAGTGGGGCCCCCTTAAACAAAAATATTCTACAAACCCACAACTAGACGTCGGACCAGATAGTGTTAAATAGAATTCTGATCATCAGCCCAACGCGTTCATTAAGGGGAGATTTCCACTCGAGGGATTTTTTTCTTGACCTCTTTCTCCCTCATGTCTAGCCCCATTGCTTTTGAGATTTAAAGACGTTTGCCCCATTAGTTTGGTGATTTTTAAGAATTTCCGCCCATTCTGTCAATTTTAAGACCTTTCGTACCATTTAGGTGTCGATTTTATCCTGGCGAGCGATAGCGAGCCTGTAATTTAAGAGTAATCGGCCTTCGGCCGGGACATTTTTCTACCGAAAAATGTACAAATTTATCTTGAAAGGGGGTCAAGGGGGTGACATTTTAATATTGCTGGAGGAGTAGGAAACAAACTAGAAACCTCCCCTTAAGAACTGTACCCTGTTTCTTTCCAACTGGCGGTAAATTGCAAAAGTTCCCATCAAGATTTCTCAGTTATTTTGAAGATTTTGTAGTGAAATATGGTGCTAATTATATAAACTTGGGTCCTAATATGATGCAGAGACATGGTGGCTTCTCATAGTTTGCCATTAAGTATCGATTCATTAGCTGCTATATAAAGGGCTTCAATATACTGTTACGGCTGGATCGGCAATACATATTCGGGATTCTTGATCGTAGGACAGAAATGGCTTATGTGACAACGACACGCTCGATTCCAGTCCCAAATACTATATGCTCCAGACAACAAAAGCACCAACGCCCTACAGAGTTATCGTCTATGGTAACGAGGTACCTTAACTCGGCGAAAGTGTACAACAGGGGTAGGCTATGAGGCTAAACTCCCTCAGACATTTATAGGTTACGTTATTACTAAAGAAATGCAATACTCAAGAAACTACGTTAATATTAAGCCTCTAATAATGTAGAATAGAAGCAGGCTAAAGGTATGACAGTGAAATGCTAAACGACAAATGTACACGCCTACTTGAAAGCGCGTGCACTAGAATAACTGTCCCCTACTAACATGCACTAGCATGTAGCATACAAGATGTTCATGATCCAGTAGATACCTAATAATACACATGGAAGGAACATAAATAGTAGTCACTTATTATAAGAATGAATCTATACTTGGAATAACTAAAAGGTTGCAGGCAACAGTACTGCGCCGGTAGCCTACTACCGCATAGGCTACTTCGCTTCTCTCACTCTGTCTCCCCTCTGAGTCCGTATGCGCCCTACGCAATAGAACTCCGGAAACAGCAGCAAAACGACAGTGCAGTTAATTGATACATGAAAGTATTAATAGTGTTGTCTTGTGTGTGAGTAATGTGTACTGTAAAGTGTTACATACATAAACTTAAAGAGAGCTGCAATGCATAGTAAAATAAAGATATATCCCACTCATCATCCCCATGTGTTCTAGCTAGCAGGCCAAGTCACAGGAACAACGAGTCCCAGCACCGAAAGCGAGAACCCAGGAAAAGACTGCAGAGAACACAAGGACAGATAAATTACGTTACTCTACTATACCGGCACTACGAGCGAGCTGTAGTCTCTGGTACTGCACTCGCTCCTGGCTCGGTAGGCAAATCAAGGCTAAGTCCTCGCCCCTCTACAGACAACTCCTGGGCATGGTCGGGCTCTTACACATGGCACTAGTCTAGTCACAAATTGGATGATGAGCTGGGCATATAACTCGTGAACATGTAGAACGTTCACCAACTATCCTCATCAAGAAGATCGCTGTTCACATTAACCCCTTAAATCTAATACATGTAAATATATGCTTGTCCTAAGAGTAATACGAGAGGTGAGTGCTGAAACTCCTTTAGGACCTCAAGGGAAGGGTATGCATTTAAATAGAGAGAAGAATGAAATGAGAGTAATGTCGTCAGAGAGAAAGAGTGCAACCGTGAGAAGTTGGGAGAGAGGGCAAGGGATGTTAGAATCTCAAAGGTTCTAGGCAACCTGGTCATAGAGCACACAGCGAGCCTCCAGGCAATGTGCTGTACGACAACATGGGCAGCCCAGGCAGCATAGGCAGGCGGCAATGTACTACCAACCCTGTCGCACCTAGCTATAAGCGCAGGGCTGCCAACCGGTCCATACGTCTGGCAACCACCCCCCCCCCCCCCCCCCCCCGGCAGCGTGGCGCACCGCTACCCTCTCGCTCTGAAGTCTAACTCACTCTCTCTCTCTGAATTCCCACTGTCTTATCTATCAACTTCTCTATTGATACTACATATTAAATGGAAGGTCTCGACATGGCTTAAAACAAAACCCACCACTGGTTAGCAAATGACGAGACCTTTGCAGAGATACAAAGAACATAGTTATACGTTGTCACACTCAATATAAGCAGCCAGCACGGTACACGTTACCGCACCGTGACGGTACAGTGGAGTACCAAGGAGTACAATCAGGTTGCGTTGCTACGCACTGGGTGCGTCACAATACCGTCAGATAAAATGTGAAGCGGAGTATATTATATAGTGTCCCAAACACTATAGTCCGTTCACTATACCGTAGACCACAATTCCTGACCCTTCTTGGAACACATCATTTTTTTTTTTTTTTTTTTTTTTTTTTGTAATGTGTATGAAGGGGCAAAAGGCAAAGCGACCTGAATCAAATTCCCCCCCCCCCCCCCCCACCACCACCACCAAAAAAACTCCCAAAACAATTACAAGGGTGAAAAAGAGTCAAACATCCAAGGTAGTAAGTACTACATTGGTCTCCTTCACTCACTCTCTCTCTCTCTCTGTCACACACTTTTTCTTCCTCGCTCAGTCTCTTATTCTCATGCGCTCTCTCTCTCTTACTCACTCTCATTCACTCACTCACTCTCTCTCTCTCTCTCTCTCTCTCTCTCTCTTACTCACTCTCATTCACTCACTCACTCTCTCTCTCTCTCTCTCTCTGTATGTGTGTGCACTGTACAGTATGTATATATATACTGTATATATATGTATGTATGTGTATATGTATGTATGTGTATATGCGTGTGTGTGTGTGTGTATGTGTGTATATGTATGTACCGGTGTATATATATATATATATATATATATATATATATATATATATATATATATATATATATATATATATATATATATATATATATATAGTTTGTAAGGCCAGACTGCCTAGTAAGGACCTTGAGGTCTGTGTGGTCTGTGTATCTATGTAGCTCTATGTAGCTCTCTCTCTCACACACTTTTTCTTCCTCTCTCAGTCTCATACCCCGTGCTACCGCCAGACGCTGCAGACGCTCTGTCAACGCTCTCACGATATCGATCATAATTTGAGTATTAACTACTCATCCTCTTCATTCTTGTGCATGAAAGGTGGTTAAGAGCACGTTTAACCATCCTGTAGCTTAGTAAGTAACACTGCACGATATTTCGCTGTGTATTGACTGATAAACTTTGTGTTTATCACAAGACTCCTGCTCGGACAGGGCGCCACTAGCGCCATCTATTGTTTTGTTTTGCTTTGTAAACAAACGCTCTCTTATTACTATTTTATATAAAATCGTAGCCCCTAATTTTACCCATTACCTACTGTAGTAAGTATCTATTTAACTGCCTTGTATGTAAGTAAAGCTTTGCATATTAATTTGCTAATAAACAATATTGTTTACTAACTAACCTGCCTACAGAGACTAACGCCGACGCCATTTTGTAAACAAACCTTTTGGGGGGATTATACATTAAATTCCAGCAAATTTTGTACCAAATTTAAGTGCATTCATTTATCTTTTCCCCCTAGATATATTCTTGACTTTTTCTCCTCACTGATTTTACTTTAAGCTAAGGGTGGTATTTGTACAAACTAACCTAGCCTAACCCAACCTGCCAAGCTTTTAACCTAACCCAAACCTAGCCTAGCCTATAGCCAGCCAATCTGTTTTATTATTAACTCTTGTAGATATTGTATTTAGTATCCTACTGTAGCTATACAGTATATATCTGTAATTTTAGTTGTTGCTTGCACGTTCTTGTAATAACCTTTGACTGATACACTTTTTTTATCTAAAAAGAGTAGGCTACTGCTTTACTAGGCTACAGTGACACCAGGTCCATCTGTTGACACAGTATATTAACCCCTTGTGTGCAGTCACACTTTATTTTTATATAATCTCTCTTTGGTGAATTGTATATTTAGTTACATATTCTGTTATACATATATTTGTTTAAGGTTAGGTATCACACCTGGTAGCCTATTTCTGCGAATTTCAATTTTATTATTTTCGGTTAGGCTATTCAACGCTGGTAGCCTATTATTGCGTATTTCAATTTAAAAAAAAAACTTTTGGTTAGGCCCCTGGAAGCCTAATTCTGCGTATCTCAACATTTTTGTTTTCGGTTAGGCTATCACCCCTGATAACCTATTTCTGCGTATTTCAGCATATTTGTTTTCGGTTGAAGTGATTGAAGTGTTTTTAAAGTGAGTGAAGTGTTTTAAAGTGAGTGAATTGTTTTTTAAGTGAGTGAAGTGATCTGAAGAAAGTGACTGTCACCATGCCTCGCGCTTGTGCGAACTGCGCCGGTAGGTTTGGTGAGTCCATGTTTGCTACTATCGATCTTCAAGACTGCCGGCTCTGCCAGCAACGAGAGAATTTTACAGTGAAATTAGATGAAGCCTACAAGAAGATCAACGTCCTCACCATGAAGCTGGAATCACTCCAAGAGTTTGTAACACTCAACGTTGGAGTACCACAAACTTCAATTGTCACCGCAACTCCAGCAGCCACCAACGCCCCAACGTCAACTGCCAACAATTCAACGCCTACAGTAGCCACTTCAGCTGATGTATCCGATACTCAAGATACAAATAGGGACTCTCTTCCCCCTCAAGACAACTTCCGTGTCGTGAGGAACAACGTTTGCCCCAAGACCAGGAAACACATACCGATTACCGAGTGTCAAAACCGTTTCCAGATACTCGCAGACTCAGATGACGAAGAGGAAATAGAAGAAGTCCGGCTCGTGGGAGACTCGATGATACGTGGTCAGCTCACAGAGTTTTGCGCCAGGGCACCTAAGACCAGGAAGCGTTTTTGTATCCCTGGTGGTGGTGTGGATGACGTAGTTGCAGCAGTTGACGAAGTATCAAAGCTGGCCCCTGCTAATACAATGTACGTCATCCACGTTGGATCCAACGATGTGCAGCGAACCCGGTCGGAAGATTTGCTTTTAAAGTACCAGCAGCTGATCAAGTCGTTTAAGGAGAAGTCATCAAGGATCATCGTCTCAGGAATCGTCCCCCGGCTCGGTGTAGAGAGCCGATTTTACAACATAGCCACCAGCACAAATCGTTGTCTAGCAAACCTCTGCAGGAAGGAGAACGTGGGATTCGTCGACACCTGGGACAATTTCTACTACGATGACTATTTGTTTTCGGACGATGGAGTTCATCTGAACCAGGTGGGAGCAGCACGTTTTGGGCGTCTTCTCAACGATGCGGTGAAGGATTTTCGGAGAAGAAATCGACTCGGCACAGGACAACCAGGAAGGAGGACCGAAGACAGCGAGGACGGCAACCTACAAAGGAATTAAATACTAATCCGTCAAGAACCGCGAATTTGGATAAATCTCCACCAACACGACCCAAATTCAAAACCGTCAGGGATAACGACCGAGGACCGAGGACAGCCATGAATGTAAATGTAGATCCGACCAGAACCAAAAATTCGATGAAAGAACGTTCTGCGAGTTCTAAAACCGCAACTTTAAAGGTTTTCTATGCAAACGCTCGTAGCATACGCAATAAATTTTCAGATTTAGAGGAACTAGTGTTTACAGAAAATTATGATGTGATTGGCATAACAGAATCTTGGCTCAATACAGAAGATAGAGACTTTTTAGCAGAGTATTCACTTCCCGGTTATGTAATGTTTGAGAACAGCCGAATAAATAAAAATGGAGGTGGCGTTTTATTTTATATCAAAGAAAGTCTTAACCCGACCCTCGTGTCAAAACCTCAAATTGTGAACGTCGACACATCTTTTGTGCTAATAAAGAATAATAAAGGTACAAAAATAATACTTGCGTTAATATACAGACCTCCAGCTCAATCAGTGCAAACTGACCGAGAAATTTACGAACAAATTGCAGATGTAAGTAACTCACAAGATACCGTAATTTTTGGCGACTTTAATTTACCTGTGACCAAGTGGGGCGATACTCTTACTTCACACTCCGGACATGACTTGTATACGAACTTGCAAGAGAGTTCGCTTTATCAATTTGTTCGAACGCCGACCCGTGGTAATAACGTTCTTGACATTGTACTTGCAACAAAAGAAGAATTGATAGAGAATTTGAATGTTGGTGATGAATTCAGTAACAGCGACCATCGTACGATAATTTTCACTTTAAAGTTTACTAGTAACGAACCAAATAGTAGCATCGAAAAAGTCCCTAATTTCAAGAAAGCAAACTTCCATAAACTTAGAGCTATGTTTAAAGAAACTGACTGGAGCTTTTTAATTAACAATAACGACATAAATACATCTTGGAAGTTATTCGAAACCACTTACCTAAAAGCAGTGCAAGACTGCATACCATCGAAAATACGGCGTCCAGGCCATAATAATAAGCCCAAATGGTGGAATAAAGATATTTCAAACTGCCTGCTTGCTAAAAAATTTGCTAATGATAGATTAAAATCCTCACAAAATGACGAAGAACGGGTGAAATTTGTAGAGCTACGACGCAAAGCCAAAAGTTAATTAAGCAAAGTAAAAAGACCTTGGAGTTACATATTGCGAATCAAAGTAAAACAAACCCGAAAGAATTCTATAGTTATATCAGAAAGAAAAAAGTAGTTACTTCAACTGTTGGACCGTTAGTCGATGAAAAAGGAGAATACACCAAAGACGAAGTACAAATGAGTAATGCCCTCAATACCTTCTTTGCATCAGTTTTTACAACCGAAGACCTCAGTGATATCCCTACACCATCGCCGATTCAGATTGATAATTCAGATCTTCTAAGCAATATCACCGTTACAGAGAGAGAAGTATTGAATTGTTTAGATAAACTCAAAGTAAATAAAACGCCAGGACCTGATACAATCTCGCCTAGAGTTCTAAAGGAAGCTAAGAATGAGCTCTCCAAACCACTGACATTACTATTCAATAAATCCTTGCAGTCTGGAACTATGCCTGATCAGTGGAAGCTAGCCAACGTAACACCGATATTCAAAAAAGGCAGCAAATCCCTACCCAGTAACTATCGTCCAATTAGCTTAACCTCAGTTGTATGTAAAATGCTAGAAACGGTCATACGAGACAGACTCGTAAATCACTTAGAGGAAAATAACATACTTAAAGATACTCAACACGGCTTTCGTAAAAAACGTTCCTGTTTAACAAACCTCTTAGACTTCTTCCACAATATCCTCAACCTCTACGATGAGAGTAAAGCTGTAGATATTATATACCTTGATTTTCAAAAGGCCTTTGACAAAGTTCCCCACAAACGTTTACTGCTAAAACTAAAAGCGCATGGAATACAAGACGGTGTGTTGAAATGGATAGAAAATTGGCTCAACAACAGAAAGCAAAGAGTAGTCATAAACGGTAAGGCATCTAAATGGACCAATGTAAGTAGCGGGGTACCCCAGGGATCGGTACTAGGACCAATTCTCTTTCTAATTTACATCAACGACATAGATGAGGGTCTCACCTGCACAATCTCAAAATTTGCTGACGATACAAAAATTGCAAATAGCGTACTCTCAAAAGAACAAGTTGACGATATGCAACACAATCTAGATAAATTGTCATGTTGGGCCCAAATTTGGCAAATGAGTTTCAATGCGGATAAATGTAAAGTACTACATGTCGGATACCTAAATGATAAAGCAAACTATTCGATGAATGGCACTCAGCTTAAGAATGTAAACAGAGAAACTGATCTGGGAGTAACAATATCGAGTAACCTAAAACCGAGTCAACAATGTTCAGAAGTTGTTAAGAAGGCAAACAAAATAATTGGCTTTATAGGCAGGTCATTTGAGCATAAATCCAAAGAAGTTATCCTAACCCTTTACAATTCCTTAGTCCGCCCTCTTCTGGAATACTGCGTTCAATCCTGGTGCCCTTATTACCAAAAAGATATAAACAAGCTAGAACGAGTTCAACGTAGAGTTACCAAAATGATACCTAGCCTAAAGAACAAACCATACGAAGAGCGTCTTAGAGAATTAAATCTATTTCCTTTAACCCAGCGCAGATTAAGAGGCGACTTAATTCAAGTGTTCAAAATCATCAAAGGCATCGACAATATGAACTGTAGTAAGTACTTCACTATCGACCAATCTAATTACACACGGGGAAACGGTTGCAAAATTATTGGTAAATCTTTTAACTCGCACGAATCTAAGAATTTCTTCTTCAATCGAGTTGTCAACTTGTGGAATGGGCTTCCCCGAAACGTTATAGACTGCAGCACCGTTGATTCATTTAAATTCCGCCTAGACAAATATCTCGCATCAAACCCGCGACTGACTGCGTTTGTAAATGAATAACTTTATCCTCCCCTCAGTTACTAACCCATATGTCCCCTACTAACTTCCTAGTCCTGCCACGTTAGTGGCAGGGCAGTAGTTCCCTTTCCAATATTCCCTTACCCACTCTAAACCACTGTTTGGACACTGGATCCTCAGTGTTTTGGAGGACAAGCAGCCTAGAAGGGTCACTAGATCTGTTGTTGCTTGATTTCCTTTGTACTCCTTTGTACTCTTATTCTCATGCGCGCTCTCTCTCTCTCTCTCTCTCTTACTCACTCTCATTCACTCTCTCTCTCTCTCTCTCTCTCAAGTTAAGAGGACCCCCCCCCCCCCAGTTCCGCTAACGATCTAAGTTTTCCCCGGGTGTGGTGACTTAAGGGGAGGAGGGCCGTTTTTCTGGGCCCCCTTCTCCCTTATTGTTAGCCCCATTAATTTTCAGATTTTAAGACGTTGGCCCTATTAGTTTCTCGATTTTAAAATCTGTCGTCCCATTTATATATCAATGTCAACCTTTCGTGCCATTTAGGTGTCATTTTGTTTTTGGCAAGCGTGAGTGAGCCTGTAATTTTAAGAGAAATAGGCCTTCGGCCGGGACATTTTTCAATCGAAAAATGTATAAATTTACCTTAAAGGGGGGGTCTAGAGAGTGTTTTTTAAGCTTGATGAAGGTCTAGCGATGAAACCAAATAATTAAAGAATATGTAAATAAACAGACCCCCAAAACTAACCGCTGTCCCCTACACCAAACGACAGGAAGGAAGCATCGTCCTAAGTTGGCGACCTGTAGCCCACTTGGTTCAGCTTAAGGGGAGGTCTCCACTTGAGGGATTTTTTTCTTGACCCCTTTCTCCCTCATGTTTAGCCCCATTGCTTTTGATATTATAAAACGTTTGCCCCATTAGTTTCGCGATTTTAAGAACTTTCACCCCATATTAAGACCTTTTGTGCAATTCAGGTGTCGATTTTATCCTGGCGAGCGATAGCGAGCCTGTAATTTAAGAGGAACCGGCCTTTGGCCGGGACATTTTTCTACCGAAAAATGTACAAATTTATCTTGAAAGGGAATCAAGGGGGTGCAATTTTAAGCTTGATGGAGGTCTAGGGAACAAACTAAATACCTCCCCTTAACCGAACGACAGGAAGCATCGTCCTAAGTTGGCGACCTCTAGCCCATTTGATTCAGCTTAGGAAGGTCTTTGGAGGGATCGAAACTTCCAAAGGCTGACCACAATCGAAAAATGTATAAATTTATCTTGAGAGTGTGTCTAGGGGGTATTTTTGTTTTAAGTTTGAGGGAGGTCTAGCGAGAAAACTAAAAAAATAAATGAATTAAAGAATTAATAGACCAAAAAACCAGGCCGTCTCCCCATAATTGAGATAGTCTTTGACCCGGTGAGCAACGTAGGCAGTGTTCCGTCTACCTCAAACGACCTTTAGTGGCGAGCAAAAGAAGCAAGGGATGATGATAATGATGATGATGATGATGAAGATGATGATGGTGATGATGATGATGATGATGGTGATGATGATGATGATGATGGTGATGATGATAAGGATGATGATGATGAAGATGATGATGATGATATTACGTCCACCACAACTACTGCCAACCACAATAACATTATCAATAATAACAACAATATAATCCTCATCCTCATCACTATCATCATCACTATCGCTGCAACAATAAAATAATCTTCCTCATCATCACTATCATCACTAACAACAACGACAATAACAACAATATAATCATCACCATCATCTTTATCATCATCAATATCACTACTAACAAGAACCCCAACAGCAACAACAACCACAACAATAATACCAACAACAACAACAACCACAACAATAATACCAACAACAACAACAACCACAACAATAATACCAACAACAACAACAACAATAATACCAACAACAACAACAACTACAACAATAATACCAACAACAACATCAACAACAACCACAACAACAACAACAATAATACCAACAACAACAACAACCACAACAATAATACCAACAACAACCACAACCACAACAATAATACCAACAACAACAACAACCACAACAATAATACCAACAACAACAACAACCACAACAATAATACCAACAACAACAACCACCACAACAATAATACCAACAACAACAACAACAATAATACCAACAACAACAACAACTACAACAATAATACCAACAACAACATCAACAACAACCACAACAACAACAACAATAATACCAACAACAACAACCACCACAACAATAATACCAACAACAACCACAACAATAATACCAACAACAACAACAACAACAATAATACCAACAACATCAACAACAACCACAACAACAATAATACCAACAACAACAACAACCACAACAATAATACCAACAACAACAACAACCACAACAATAATACCAACAACAACATCAACAACCACAACAATAATACCAACAACAACATCAACAACAATAATACCAACAACAACAACAACAATAATAACAACAACAACAACCACAACAATAATACCAACAACAATAATACCAACAACAACATCAACAACCACAACAATAATACCAACAACAACATCAACAACAACCACAACAATAATACCAACAACAACAACAATAATACCAACAACAACAACAACAATAATACCAACAACAACAACCACAACAACAACAACAATACCAACAACAACAACAACAACCACAACAATAATACCAACAACAACATCAACAACAATAATACCAACAACAACAACAACAATAATAACAACAACAACAACCACAACAATAATACCAACAACAACACAACAATAATACCAACAACAACCACAACAATAATACCAACAACAACCACAACAATAATAACAACAACAACAACAACCACAACAATAATACCAACAACAACAACAACAATAATACCAACAACAACAACCACAACAATAATACCAACAACATCAACAACAACCACAACAATAATACCAACAACAACAATAATACCACAACAACAGCTAACACAACAACAACAACAACAACAACAACCCCACTAATAAATACCGTATGCCCAACTAACTTATTCATGTCAAATAGAGAGATCGGTGAATACGGTTCGGAGAGTTATTCATATACGGCAAGGGAACTGAATAACCCGTGTAGGGGAGGCGGGGGGGGGGGGGGGAGATTTTGTGAGGCTGCTGCCATGCCTTTCCGCGGGGATTAATGCTGCCTGACAAGAGAGAGAGAGAGAGTGTGTGTGAGAGAGAGAGAGTGTGTAAGAGTGAGTTACAAGGCGTTACAAGGAATAGTTAGTACCTCGGAGACCTTCCGGGGAGATACTCAAAGTGGAAGGAGAGAGACTGTTTAGTGCACTAGAGAGAGAGAGAGAGAGAGAGAGAGAGAGAGATGAAAATTTGCTTAGCTTTTTCTCAGAGGTATATGAAGCAGTAGATAGTGACAAGTCATATGATATTATTTATTAAGATTTCAGTAAAGCTTTCGACAGAGTCCCTCATGAGAGATTGATGAGAAAGGTTGAGGCACATGGAATAGGAGGATTGTTGTTGGGATGGATTAGGTCATGGCTAATTGGTAGGAAACAGAGAGTCAGCATAAATGGTACCAAGTCAGAGTGGGAAGCAGTCAAAAATAGTGTCCACCAGGGATCGGTATTAGGTTCCCTGTTGTTTCTTATATACATAAATGACCTAGATTTAGGTATAACTAGTAGGATAAGTAAATTCGCAGACGATACTAAAATGGGGAGATCAATTGAATCAGATAGCGATATAGAGTGCCTCCAAAGGGATCTAGATACCTTACATGAATGGTCAGTAAATTGGCAGATGAAGTTTAACATTGACAAATGCAAGGTATTAAAGATAGGGAAGATGCAAACAAATGTTAAATATAAACTAGCTAATTTATAATTAGAAAATTCAGACTGCGAGAAAGATCTAGGTGTGTTTGTTAGCAATGATTTGAAGCCTAGAAAACAGTGTATAAGCGTTCGTAATAAGGCAAACAGGATTCTCGGGTTCATCTCTAGGAGTGTGAGTAACAGAACTGCTGATGTTATCTTAAAACTTTACTTGTCATTAGTGAGACCCCATATGGATTATGCTGTCCAATTTTGGTGTCCTTATTACAGAATGGACATAGATTCATTGGAGAGAGTACAACGTAGAATGACAAAAATTATCCATAATATTAGAAATCTTCCTTATGAAGAAAGGTTGAAGAAATTAGGTTTACATTCGTTAGAAAGACGCAGAGTTAGAGGGGATATGATAGAGGTGTTCAAGTGGGTTAGTGGGATTAACAAAGGGGACATGACAAATGTACTAAAGCTCAGTGATAGCGAAAGAACTCGTACCAATGGTTTCAAATTAGATCAATTTCGTTTCAGAAAAGATATAGGCAAATATTGGTTTGGTAACAGAGTTGTAGATGGGTGGAATGGACTACCAAGTGCTATAGTGGAAACTGAAACTGTGGGATTAAAAACGGTAGGGAGCTTTAAGATAAAATTGGATAAGCATATGGACGAGAAGGGTTGGGTGTGAAGGGGGATCAGCCGGGTTGGGCCAATCAGCGCTCTGCAGACCCCCATAATCCTGCGTTAATCTCTAACCGTTTTGGTAAGATGATCCTCAGGGTATTAGAGTGTTGAGCCTATAATTGGGCTTTGTAATTGAATTGGGGTTGTGTGGGACACGGATCTGCCTTGCTTAGGCCAATCGGCTTTCTGCAGACTCCCATTTTCTTATGTTCTTATGTTCTTAAAAGGAAGCAGGAAGAGAAACAGCTTGGCCTTGGTCTAACTTGGAGAAACACAATTGGACTCCTTCTTGTCTTCAGCCCGTTTCAATCCACCAATTACCATGTGATAATGAGGGGACCTGGCCTAATTACCTAGTCATTAACCTTTTCAGTATGCGCAAGGACCATGGATTTTCGGCCGGATATTCTGGCGAGCAGTAGACGATATTATTCAGTTAAGGAAGGGCTTGTTGGAGTCAAATCGTCTAAGGCATTGATTGACCTATTTTTTCGGAGGGATAATAGTTATGAGATAGCCATTACCCCTTTCGATTCCTGGAGGTCCTTTCCAATTAAGGGGAGATGGCTCGTTTTTCTGGGCCCTCTTTTTCCTCATGTTTAGCCCCTTTAGTTTTGAGATTTTAAGACGTTCGGCCCTTTTGTTTGACTATTTTAACACCTTTCGCCCCATTTCGTTGTCAATTTTAAGATAATTCGTGCGATTTAGGTGTCGATTTCTTCTTGGCGAGCGATAGCGAGCCTGTAATTTTAAGAGGAACCGAATAATTTACAAATTTATCTAAAGGGGGGGGGGGGGCCCCTAGGGGATATTTTCTTAAGTTTGATGGAGGTCTAGCGAGGAAACTAAGAAATAAAGGAATACATGAATTAATAGACCAAACAACAACCACTATCCCCTTAACCTCTGAAGTGCGCACGGGGGTAAATGAAAACCTCCCCCTGTGCTGACGTATTTGAGGTTTTTCGTCACTAAAATATTCATTGTACCATTAATAGCATTAATAATTATCCATATGCGCCTATTATGGGTTGATTATAAAGGTATTAACCTGAAACAACAATAAAACGAGTGAAAACAGCGTTTGGATGGTCAAAATCGGAGATATAGCCCGCGAGTTGTATAATGTATGGGTGAGGCAAGCTACCTTCCCGCCCATTTTCCCCAAGGCCACTGCGACACAGTCGATCGATACTCTCTCTCTCTCTCTTGCACTCGATTGCTATCAGTGATGCAATAAACCCTGCTTGCAACTCGCTAATGTTAGCACGAAAATATACCTCAGAATAAGGGAATAATAGGGAAAATAGGTGATAACTGAGGAATAGGAGGAAAGTGGGGAAGGAGGGGAGGTAGAGGACTGAGATTTTGCATGGCCCAGGGGCCAAACAAAAATAAAAAAATAAAAAAATAAAAATACAAAAAATATATTTTTTTCGATGTCAAAAGTTGATTTTTAGTTTTACTTACTCAGGAGAGTCTTCCCGCAGTCCGCCGGGGGAACTCTTAAGAGTCTTCCCGCAGCTCCCGGGTTAAGGGGAGGTATTTAGTTTGTTCCCTACTTTTCCATCAAACTTAAAATTACACCCCCTAGACCCCCTTTCAAGAAAAATTTGTACATTTTTCGGTAGAAAAATTTCCCGGCCGGAGGCCGGTTGCTCTTAAATTACAGGCTCGCTATCGCTCGCCAGGAAAAATTTGACACCTTAACGGCACGAAAGGTCTTAAAATTGACAGAAATGGGGCAAAATGTCTTAAAATATCCAAACTACTAGGGCGAAGGTCTTCAAATCTCAAAAGCAATGGGGCTAAACATGAGGGAGAAAGGAGTCAAGAAAAAACTCCCTCAAGTGGAAATCGCCCCTTTAAGTAATATCATCTAACATTAGCTTGCAGAAAATGAGAGTAACATCAGCCATGACTACGGGAATTATATAGGTGTTCGTGTCAATCCATCAATTAACATATCGTAATTATATATGTTTTCGTTTCAATCCATCAATTAACATACCGTAATTATATGTTTTCATTTAATCAATTAACATATCGTAATTATATATGCATCAATTAACATGTAATTATATATGTTTTCATTTCAATCCCTCAATTAACATGTAATTATATATGCATCAATTAACATGTAATTATAAAAGTTTTCATTTCAATCCCTCAATTAACATGTCGTAATTATACATGTTTTCGTTTCATCAATTATATAACATGTCGTAATTATACATGTTTTCGTTTCATCAATTATATAACATGTCGTAATTATACATGTTTTCGTTTCATCAATTATATAACATGTCAACTGCAGACATGCTTTGCCTTCTTACGCATCAAATCAACCAAGCTACAGACCAACATGGTGAAACACATACAATAGCACTGGATATATCGAAGGCATTTGATAGAGTCTGGCATCAATCCTTATTGTCGAAGATGTCACACTACGGCCTTGCATCATTAGTTCCACTAATTTCTTCTTATCTTCATAACAGAAAAATACGTGTAATGGTAGATGGCCTTTATTCTCAATTTCACTCAATAAATGCTGGTGTTCCCCAGGGATCAGTTTTGGCCCCAATTCTGTTCCTCATTCATATCAATGATCTCATATCTACCACTCATAATCCAATACATTCCTACGCAGATGACTCAACACTCCACAGTTCCTTCACATTTACCAATTCTTTCACCCAACCCGATCTTATAAATTCAAAAATAAACACTGCAATTTCTCTGAACCAGGACCTTTCTAGAATTAATGGATGGGGACAAAAGAATCTAGTTTCCTTTAATGCACAGAAAACCAAATACATTCAATTTTCTAACCGACAGAATCTCACTGACTCCCATATATTTTTTAATGATGTAAATATTCCCACTTCCCCTAGTATTGACATTCTCGGTGTAACATTAACTACTAACTTGAGCTGGACACATTATGTTAGAAGCATTGCTAAGAATGCCTCTAAAAAACTGGGACTCCTGTACAGAGTTCGAGAATTCTTCACTGACGAGCAGTTGGCCGTGATATATAAAAGTCATATGCGTTCTCAGATGGATTACTGTTCACCTCTTTTTTTTTTTTTTTTTTTTTTCTATATTCCAACTAGGCTACTCCCTCTAGGGCATAGGCTGATAGCCTGTACATTCCACCGCTCAACACGGTGAAGCCCGTGAGGTCTTGTTCCAGTCTGGGGAGTGAGACATGTGAAGCATCCATCATGGCTCAAAGCAGCTCCATCTCTGAAGCGGCTGGTTGCTTCGCTCAAGTGTTTCACCGTCTCACCCTCCAGACTCAGACCCTCACTCTCAGAATGCCACCTATTGAGCAGTGAACTCACTCTGTGGGGTGGAAGTGGAGTGCTTGCATTGAGGCAGTTGGACAAAATTCAAAATAAAGCTATTAGATTAATCAATAACCCTGCAATCACACAGGACCTTCCTACATTATCCATACGAAGAAACGTTGCATCCCTTGCATTATTCTACAGATATTTTCACAGCAATTGTTCCGAGGAATTTGCTTTAATTGTGCCGCCTCTCCACATCTTTCCGCGTAGAACTGGGGCAGCTGAGAGCGCCCATGAATTTACACTTTCTCCTCCACAATGCAGAACTTCTGCTTATCAGAATTCATTTATTCCCAGAGCTACTACTCTTTGGAATTCACTTCCCTCGAATTGCTTTCCACAAACTTACAATCTGCAAATGTTTAAATCCAGTTGTTACAAACATTTTATGAATGGAGGATGCCTTTAGGCACATGGACCTTTTTGTTTTACCTGTGTTTTTCCTTCCTCCGTTCATTGTCTCTTTAAAAAAAAAAAAAAAAATGTAATTATACATGTTTTCGTTTCAATCCGTCAATTAGCGTGTCGTAATGAGATGTTCGGTAATGAGGAGTGGTCTAGTGAGCGGGGCCCCTAACCTAATTACCGAGTCATTAACAGCGGAGACCTATAGTGCAGAGATCGACCCCGCGCTAATCTAATAGTGGGGGAAGGGGAGAGAGGGTGAGTGAGGGAGAGATAGTTACAAAGAGGAGAGATTGAGTGAGAAAGAGAAAGAGAGAGAGAGGGGGTTGGGAGGAGAGTGAGAGTGAGAAAGAGAGAGAGAGAGTAAGAGTGAGAGAGAGAGAGAGAAGGGAGGGAGGGGGGGGGGGGAGAGAGAGAGAGAAAGAGGGGGTTTCAATACTATCCCAATCACTTGATATCCACCATGAACTATACAGTAGGGATATACTATACTTTATTATATACAGTACACTGTTTAAAATGTGGGGTAGAAAAAGGGTAAATTTATAGAGCTAAGGGTAAACTTATGTCTCAAGGTGATATTTGGATGAATATTTACCCTTGTGGAGAAACTTACCCTTACTCTCGAGGTTCAAAGGGTAAACTTATATACATAAGTTTACCCTTACAAGATTACCCTTGCTCATCATTTTTTTACCTATAATAACTGCATTATATTAAAAACGGTTTTGAGTAAAGTACTAAATGTATATACTAAATACATATCGACACAAAAAGAGGCATTTGATTAACTGCTGGTTATTAAATTTGAAGAAATGTGTTCGAGGCCAAAGCAAGTGACGTGTGGCAAGGATCTGGCATAGTTGCCAGATACCTCTTGTCTGGAGGAGCGGTACAACTAAAAAAAAACATCCATTACTAATTTGGAACAACTGATTACTTGAAAACGTCTTTGGTAATGAAATAATGCAGTTGATATCCATCCTGAAGAGTAAAGTTAATGGATACAACCGATTTAATGTTTAAAAATCACATGGGAGTGAAACTATGTGGCGCCTGCAGGAAGCAGCAGACACCCAGCTGATCACATCATAACATTGACACAGCACGGAGGGTGGATGCCCGGTGCAAACGCACTCTCTTGAAGGCGAAGCGTGGGTCTTGGGCTGCCTTCTGTCCTACGTTGAGGTTTGCCAGCTCCAGCAAGAGGGCGTGGCGTTTTGTTAGGCAGATGAATGGCCAGAGGGTGGACACTTCTTTCCCTCTTACTGTTGGCGGTCGGCTAGTCGGTGATGCGCAGGAGCAGGCGGATTGTTTGGCAGATCACTATCGGGTGCTGTTTGCGGCCCCACCGCAACTACCGGATGTGGATCGGCTGGAGTCAGTAATTTCGTACCATCTTGAATCTCCTGATCCTGACGGCCTTTCCGATCCGCTGACCGCCCATGAATTGTACCGCACTTTGGAATCACTCCCCAAGGGTAAGGCTGTGGGTCACGATGATGTGGCATATGAGATGCTTGCCCATCTGCCGCGGGAGGGGTTTGATGTGTTGCTGGACTTCTATAACAGGAGCTGGTCTACTGGTACATATCCGGCTCTGTGGAAGTCGGCCCTCCTCCTTCCGTTCCCTAAACCGGGTAAGGATCCCTCTTTACCATTTTCACGTAGGCCCATCTGCTTGTTATCGGTGGTGGGTAAGGTGATGGAGAAGATGGTTTCACAGAGGCTCACTTGGTGGCTGGAGACTAAGGCACTCCTTCCTGATGTTCTTCATGGTTTCCGCCCGGCTAGGGGCACAGTGGATGTGCTCCTCCAGCTGGAATATCACATCCAGGATGGATATCGGAACAAGAAGGTGCTCCTCGTGGCGTTCATCGATGTTGCGAGTGCCTTTGATTCGGTTTCCCATGCCGGGGTCCTATACAAATTGGGTATGCTTGGTGTTCGTGGGAAGGTTTTATCGTGGCTCTGCAGCTACTTGCTTGAGAGGTCCCTTTCAGTTGCGGTCGGTACATCTACGTCGCGGCCTTTCCCTGTCCGTCGTGGGGTGATTCAGGGGTCGATCTTGGGACCACTGTTCCTGAATGCCATGTTGTCTGATGTCCCTAGGTCCCGTAATGCTACGACGATGGTGTATGCCGACGATCTTGCCATCGTCTGCTCAGCGGACACGCTCTTACAGGCCCAGACTGCTCTGCAATTGGCGGTTGATGAGCTCTATGAGTGGGCGGGGGAATGGAGCCTACGACTCAATGCCCAAAAGAGCGCTCTCATGTGCTTCACCTTGAAGACTAAACTCCCGGGTCTGCCTACGATTTCGTGGGGGGGTGAACCTCTCACGTATCGTACGTCACACACCTTCTTAGGTCTGCGTTGGGATGGGCCGGTATTGACTTGGAGGAATCATGTGGACTACCTGCGATCATCTTGCATGAAGCGGCTGGGTATAATGAAGTGTATAGCCGGGTCCAAGTGGGGGACATCTCGGGATGATCTGCTGTGTTTTTATGAGTCTTTCATCAAGAGTAAGGTGGCTTATGGTAGTGCAGTGTATGGCTCGGCTTCGTCGTCAGTTCTTAGCCGCTTGGACCCTGTTCATAACACGGCCCTCAGGGTGGCGTTGGGGGCTTTTTGTTCCTCCCCTACCATGTCCCTCCTAGCGGAAACTGGGACGTTGCCTCTGTCCTGGTCTCGGGTGTTGACGGATTGTAGGTGGGCGGGGCGAGTTGCTACGCTTCCTGGGAATCACCCGTTGTCGGGCCTGCATGCTTCGTCAGGGGTCTCCAGGAATGCACCATCGTGGCCTGTGAAACGGCGTCAGCCTTTCCTGGTGAGGAGCCTCCTCCACTATCGGCGGATGGCTGTGGACCCTCCCTCTCCCTCCCCGACCCCCTCTGTGTCTCCGGTCCCGCGTGGGTTGATCTCACTCCTCGCGTCCGGGTTACCTTCCATGAAGGTTACCGGACGTCGACGGGTGCTGGACTTGCCCGGGCCTATTTTGCTGAGCTGGTGGGGTCGTGTTATCAGGGGCACTTCGGTGTCTTCACGGATGGTTCCTGCATTCCTCAGGCCTCCTCGTCCGCGGCTGTCTACTACGAGGACCTCTCCCTCTGCCAGACCTGGAGGTTGTCAGGGCACCATCCCATCATAGCGGCGGACCTGTTTGCCATTCTCAGAGCCCTGGAGTTTGTGCGGTGTCATATTCGGCCTCAACGGGTCGTCTTGTACTCGGATTCCCAAGCCTCCCTCCATCTGCTCCTTGCGGCCCGCCCGGCTACATATCCTCGTCTTGTCTTCGCCATCCAGGAGTTGCTGGTTCACTTTTTAGGTCAACCGTGGGACGTGGTCCTCCAGTGGGTTCCTGCACACTCAGGCATTCGTGGCAACACGGTGGCTGATGCTGCGGCGAAGCTGGCGCACGCTTCGGTAGAGGTTGAGTCGGTTGACATGGATACGAGGACACATGCCCGGATTGTCGGGCGGGCTAGTCGCGGGCTTTGGGACAGGGAGCTCCGGGTGCTGTTGCTACAGACGACCATGGGGAGATACCGATGGGATTCGTGCCCCCAGCCTTGGAGTCGACACCCCCTGCGGAAACTCGATGTCTCGCTGGCCAGGCTGCGTATTGGACACACTGCGCTGTCAGCACACCTGTTCCGACTCCGCATGATACGGTGCCCGGACTGTCGCTGGTGTGGACAGCCCGAAACCCCTGAGCATCTGGTGGAGGTGTGTCCGCGGTTCTATAGTCACAGGGTCAAACTTAGGGACTTGGTTCGCCGTTTGTCGTCTCGGGGGTTCAGCTTAGGGCTATTGTTAGGCCACGGTGTCCGGGATGCGGATGTGTGTTCTCAGCTCTCTCGTGCCTTATGTGTCTTCCTCTTGGCGACACATGTTGCCGACATAGTATAGGGTCCCACTGACGGTTAGTCTTCTAGGGCCAAGCAGGTGGCATCCACCCGAAGGCCCTTTAATAATAGCAACAACAACAATAACATTGACACAGCAGCGAGATTTGTCTACCAGTTCGTCTTTGCCAGGCTTTAGTTCTGCAGTAACTACAGTGATATTCTTCAAAACGACTTTATCAGGTAATGGTATTATTCATTAATATGTGGAGCATTCGTGGTTAAGTTCCTATTGCATTACAATCGGTACACACGGCTATGCCCGACCAAGGTGCTTTTTTAGAGGTAGTAATGGGACGTCTTCTGGAAGTGGAAAAACGGTCTCAAGTGATAATGGAGAGATTCCTAGCCCAAACCGAGGGGCCAGACATGAACCACAGAGGAAGGTGCAACTACCACTAACTAGTTTTTTTGTGGGCAACATCAGAGGACTTTACCCACGAAACAATCAATGTAAAGTCCCTATGTTGGAAGAAATTGCAGAGGAAGACAACTCAATTTTTCTAGCCCTCACAGAAACACACTTGAACGAAAACATTTTGGATGCAGAGATCAATATCCATAATTTCACTCTATTCAGAGCCGACAGAGAGGACAGAAGCCACGGAGGAGTAGCACTCTACCTAAGGGAGGATATGGCTGCAAATACCGAAACTTGAGTTGCATTCTCAAACGGCACAACAGAGCTACTAGCAGTACACATAAGACAAACCGACATGCTCATCATAATTTTGTACCGACCTCCAAACACCACAGGGGAAATTTTCAAGGAGGTCACAGAGAAGATACAATCACTCCTACAAAATCTTCCAACTCCCGCTACAGATGTCATCATCACAGGAGATTTCAACCTGCCCATCATCAATTGGGCAACCATGAAAATAGACAGAGGAACCAGGGATGAAAAACAGCAAGCCAAGGAGCTAATGACTATCATGGACACTGCATACATGAAGCAATACATCGAGGAACCTACAAGAGGCAACAACACACTGGACTTACTATTTGGCAACAACTTCGACCTGGTACACTCGTACGAAACTGTAAAAACTATAATGTCCGACCACAGCCTCATCAAAGTTAGAACCCCCACACCAGCTGCCACACCACCAAGAAGATGTCAACAGGAATCAAGCCAAATACCCTGCACCTCTCTGAAAGATCTCAACTTCTACAGCAAAGATATAGACTGGGACAGACTGAGAGCAGAACTGGCAGTAACTGATTGGAGGGCACTATTCGAAGATAAAAACGTCGACGAAACTCTCAGCATCCTCCAGAAACAATGCCTGGAGACCTGTAAAAACACCATACCACCCAAATCAATCAGGAAGCAGATCAAGCAGATTCCCAGAGATAGAAAAATACTAATGAAGAAAAGGACGTACTTGAGAGCCAAGCAAAGGAAGACCAGCTATGCGCACAATATCACCAAACTACAAGAAGAGCTCGATGAAGTTGAACGTAAACTCATCCAGTCACACCAAGAGCAAAGAACACGCGAAGAACTCCAAGCAGTTGCAAACATACAAGTAAATAGCAAATTCTTCTATGCATACGCAAAAAGGAGACTCAGGAACACCTCAACAATAGGACCACTTGCAAAACCTATGGGCGAACTTGAGAGTGACCCAACCGAAATGGCCAAGATACTCAAACAGCAGTACGAAAGTGTCTTCAGCCCACCAAATGAAGACAAGAAAATCGAGAATGCAACGACTTTCTTTGGCAACGCTCCAGGGACACCACATCAACTCTCCTCGGTAACAGTATCAACAGAGGACATAATAGCAGCCATCGACAAGATTGGACCAAACTCTGCGGCAGGACCAGACGGCTTTCATGCCCAACTGCTAAAAAACTGCAAACATCAGCTAGCCTTGCCTCTAAAACTGCTGTGGAGCAAGTCCCTCCAAACTGGATATGTACCACAATCCCTAAAAGAAGGTAATGTCACACCAATACACAAAGGGGGTAGTAAAGGCATAGCCAAAAATTACAGACCAGTGGTGCTGACGTCACATCTTATTAAAATCATAGAAAGAACAATACGAGCTAAGATGGTCAGCTTCCTGGAAGATAACGAGGCATTCAACGAGGGGCAACATGGCTTTAGACAAGGCCGCTCCTGCCTTTCACAACTACTATCACACTACGACAAAATCCTACAGGATATTCAAGACGGAGAAAATGTAGACGTCATATATCTAGATTTCGCCAAAGCTTTTGACAAGGTGGACCATGGGATCCTTCTACATAAACTCAAATCACTGGGAATAGGGGGAGACCTTGGAAGATGGCTCCACAGCTTCATCACCAACAGAAAACAAAGAGTCAGGTTCAAGGAAGCCTATCAGAAGCAGGTGGGGTCATCAGCGGAGTACCACAAGGATCAGTACTGGGACCTCTCCTATTCCTCATCATGATAGGAGACATCGACAGGGACCTGGAACACTCAACAGCCACATCGTTTGCAGACGACACCAGACTCATGAAGAAAATCACCTCACAACATGATGCTCAGCTACTACAACAAGACTTGGACAAAATCCTGAAGTGGGCAGAAGAAAACAACATGGCCCTAAACGGAGACAAGTTCGAGCTTCTAAGGTACGGGAACAAGAGAGCACTACAAAACGACACCAACTACAAAAGTGGACAGCAAGAAATTACCGCCAAGGACACAGTGAAGGACTTGGGAGTAAATATGAGCAGTGACGCCACTTTTTCCCAGCATATTACCAAAGCCACAACAACAGCAAAACAAATAGCAGGCTGGATCCTGAGAACCTTCCACACAAGAAATGAGAGGTGTATGTTAACACTGTGGAAGTCAAAGACGTAGGGAGAGATACATCATCATCTACGTCTGGAAGATTTTGGAAAAAAGGTACCAAATCCAAACATCCAAGAGACTCAGCACCAAAGGCGAGGGAGGCTGTGCTATGTGAGGACTACGCCGGGATCAACACAAAAAATCAAATCCCTGATCCATCACAGCTTTACATACAATGGAACCAGACTGTTCAACTGTATACCAGCCCCTCTCAGGAACATGACCGGGGTGTACACCTTCAAGAAACACTTGGACATGTGGCTGGCCAAAATACCGGACCGGCCACCAACACCAGGATACCCCAGCACCAACTCCAACCGACTTCTGGAATGGAGAGTGGAAGAAAGGGAGCTGCCTGGTCGCAGTGGAGCCCCAGCTCAACTGTGTCACTAACGGACGGAATACAACTAAGTGTAACAAGTGTAAGGCTAGTTTTCTAAATTGCTAGCAGCTAGGCTAGGCCTATCATCACTTGCATTGCTGTGACTATTAATTGATTCCATTCTAGGCTATATAACATCAGACTTATTCAGCTTAGCAATAAATTATCTATCTATCTATCTATTGCCTGACGCCGTGATCCCCGAAGGGGTGGCCACGAACGAACCGCCCCCATGCACCTCTGTCCCCAGTCAGTCGACGCCCCTCCCCCCAACCAGCACCGCCTTCATTCATGTAGTTCCTCACTCCATCCTTCCACCTCATATTCGGTCTACCTCTCCCCCTCTGTCCCTCCACCTCGCTCTCGTACACCCTCTTAGTCATTCTCTCGCTTTCCATACGTTCCATATGGCCGAACCATCTCAAGTTGTTCCTTTTCACACTTGCCAGCACATCTACCTCCACACCACACCTCCTTCTTACTTCCTCATTAGTCTGTCTATCCCTCCATGTAATTCCGCACGCACTCCTTAAATAATTCATTTCCACTGCTCTCACTCTCGGTCTGAGTCTCTCAACCAACGTCCATGCTTCGCTTCCGTAAGTCAGTGTCGGGATTACCACACTGTCATGCAAGGACTTCTTCACTTCCATACTGACCACCCTATTTCTTGTTACTGCTTTTAGCGTTCCTACAATCCTCTTCCCCTGTTGTACCCTCTCCCGCACCTCTTCATCCATAGTCCCATCTTTACTCAACACACTGCCCAGATACTTAAAAGAGTTGACGATCTCCATAGCCTGACCGTTCAGCTTCACCTCACACTCTGTGACTTCACCCCTTTCGAAGACCATAACCTTGCTCTTCCCCGTATTTACCTTCAAATTCCGTTTTTCGCACACTGTTCCAAACTCATTTACCAGACCCTGCAACTCCCATTCATTATCACTCATCAGAACTGTATCATCCGCAAACAGCAGTATAGGTAGCTTCCACTCAATTCCCTCCCTTTTCAGCAATACACCAACATCCACTGCTCTTGATAGTATTTCTTTCATAACTCCATCCATATATATAGTAAACAACCACGGGGACATCACACACCCCTGTTTCAAACCAACATTCAGGTCAAAGAACTCGCTCTGCTCACTCTCCACACGTACTGCCGCCTTTGCACCCTCATACATGCTCTTCACTGCTTTCAGCAACTTGCCCTCTACTTCGTATATTCTAAGTACTTTCCACAAACCTTCTCTATCCACTCTGTCATAGGCCTTCTCCAAGTCCATAAAGCTTTATAGTAATATAGTGCTTTATAGTAATTAGTATATGCAATTAGAAGCCTATACTTATCTATTAAACGTTATTCATCGATTGTAATCTTGCTAGATGTAGCGAAATAGCGGTTGTGGCAGCCTTCTTAACACCTTATTGGCGGGCTAGGCGGTTTATTTATATGTACCGCCCAGCGGGGTGTTTTTAGCCAAAATAGGGCTGTTTACGTGATCATTTTCATGCCTAAATAAGACCCAGAGCGTAAAACAAGTATCTATCCCTGAAAGGGCATAAACAGAGCTTTCCAATGACACCATAACGATCCTTTTATGATGGCTAGTTTTCTTGCAACAACCGCGCAACGCGAGTGCAAAAAGCATGTAATTCGGCACTTTCCCCATACAAATCAGTATGTAGAGAGGGAGGGAGGAGGTGGGATTCGTGTCAGTAGGTTCGCTGCGGTGGTCTGGAGCAGTCATACGCTCGCTACTCTCCTGCCACCACTTGTCTCTCTCTCTCAGCAACATTATGTGCTGAAATTGCCACACGACCTATGTCGAGCGGCGCCAGATAGTCCAGATTTATTATACTCGACTTATGTTGCGCGCCGATAGTTAGGGGTTAACGCTTCCACTAAAAGCTGCTTTTAAATGTTTTATGAATAACTTTTAAGGATTTTCTTTTAGTTAAAATTACTTTTAGGGAATTTTTTAAATTATTTTATAAATACCGGCCCTGTCACCCAATAGTCCAATAATCTGGAATATGCTAAAGGGTCAATTTGATATCCAAAATTAACCAAGCCAAATTAGTACGGGTATAAAACTTGTAACTAGTGTACTTTTCTTAACTTCAAGAGTTTGGACTCTCAGGTCTACCAATTTGTGACTAATGTCCAGTAAAGCCCCAGTAACAAGGGCACACCCTAGCCGTCAATCAAGGGAGCGCATGGCATTGATGGCATTAAAAACTGCATTATCATCCATCATTCCATAATTATGCATCTTTAAAGCATTTAAACCAATGTTTACAGTTTACACACACACACACACATACCGGTACGGTATATGTATACAGTGTATAATCTGTGTATGCATAATTTTAAAGATCAAGTGGTCCACACGAGGTGCGGTTTCTGTCTTATGTCCTAATGGCGGTGTAACTGGCAGCCTTGTTCAGGGCTGACCCGCTTGTCAGGTTTTTAGTTTTTGAGATCAGATCAAACTATTTCATCCCATATCTTTTTATGTATATATACTGTATACCAGTACCGGTATATATTTGTATAGTACAGTACTCTATATTATTTTCTATATACCGGTAAGCCATTTTGAGATATTATTCAGCATAGAACTGCATTCCCCTGTTAGCTGGATTACAGGATGTGTATTGTACTGGTATCGGTTTATGCAATATATTTGAAAGAAATTTTCACTTTTAACCCTCAAAGAGCGGCTGACGACTTAAGTAACATTAGAGAACCTAGGCCCAAAGAGCGGCTGACAACTTAAGTAGCAAGGGATGTTGCGCACATTATCGGCATTATGAGAGAGTCCACGGGGTGGCAGGACCACAGGCGGGCTCTAACCGTTCAGCGTGGACCTAGTCCCGCCACTGATATCACCATAACGTGTACATATCCCTCGTCTCGCTATATAGGGTGCTGTATTACTGTCTGTCAGATGTTGAATAGGGTGGGTAAGTGTAGGAACATGTTTGTATATTTCACTCGATATGAAGAAATGAGGCTTAGATATTGCTTTTACCAATTATTGATCAAAACATACTTGGTGCCGAGACATCACTTATTAGCGCGATAGTATACAGTTACGTATACAGTACATGTATACGTACCGTAATATTGAATTAATTTTCTTTTCTCATTTCAATAAAATATATTATTAACAATCATAGCCAAATCCTTATATAGCTTTTATGTTCAAGTTTATGAGAAAAACCATGGTAAGTTATATTTTCACATTTTTCAGAATGTATGGATATCAAGGCCAGATGCGCCAATGGTTGTTAGGATGCATCCTTCACTTTTGACCTGACTTGTACTAATGTATCAGCTTCAGGATCCAGCATATGAAGGACTTGGAATGCACACAAGAAGAAAATGGTTAGTTTAATTATTAAAAGTTTATTAGATTGAAATTTCATATTGTTTTAAAAGCTAGTTTGTCTTTTATTTGAATATGCCTTGGTTACTTGATGGTTGCTCTCAATGTTGTTTGATCCCCTACATCATTCCAAACCATGATATCTCCCCTCAGGACTTCAGTTTTAGTCTTCCTCGGCCTTACTTCCATTCTGTAAGCGTTCTTCACTTAATCACCGGTATCCTCATTCATTTTCTTCTCATGGCCAAAACATCACTGATACACTTTATACCAAGTCACTGTTTTAACTCTGCTCATGATGTGCTCTCATTGTCATAATACTCATCTATGCAACCATACTCCTATCAGTGAGCCACAAGTTCATAGGAATTTCTATCTTTACTTGACCAAAACTAAATGCTGTTGTGGGCATAAATTCTAGATAGATGGAAATAAATGGCAAATTAACTCCTTATGGTTGAACAGAATGTATCTGACCCATTGAGGTAGTTGTGCTGTTAAGATGAACAGAACATAACTGGCTAGCTTTTTGTCCCCATCAATTTCTGACGGCTCCACATGACTCACAAGCAGCCCCTCTCATTTTATCCTCTCCTCCACTCCCGTAGTGACTGTAATGCTCATACAGTATGTACCCTTTATGTAGCACACTACCCCAACTCCTTGTCTCTCTCATACTTGACATTGTAAAGTACAGTATGACAGTACCGGTACCATATTTTATGTTGTGGGATTGCCCTGTCATCAAAATATGTTACAGTGATTCTAAATTGTCTTATCAATTTACACCAGGTGCAATTCCAAAATGGTCCATAACTCTATATTGTGGGAGTGGGCATGTTAAACTATAACAAGAAAATGTTGGGAACAACTGGTCCCCACCTGACAGAACATTCATAAAATGTACCGGTACCTTACTTATACAGTACCGGTACAACTCCAATATTTAACACTGAAACTCTTCCAGTTCCTCATTATTCTTTATGAAATGTCATATCAAATATAAATTGTACTGTATAGTCTTTTTCAGTATTAAGAGCTGAATATATTAAGTAATTGACATACTGGTACTTGATAATTGCAAAAAGGAAATCAGAGGTTAGCTGTTGGTATGAACCTTGCTCCAGGGCTTCTTCAGTGTACTAAGTACTTTACATCCTGCTATGCTCATTTCAGGACATTCAAGTTTATGTGTATTTTCCTTATTAACCTAACAAGTGCGCATGGGGGTAATTGAAAACGTCCCCCTGTGCTGACGTATTTGAGGTGTTTCCGTCACTAAAATATTCATTGTACCATTAATAGCATTAATAATTATCCATATGCACCTATTATGGGTTGATTATAAAGGTATTAACCTGAAACAACAATAAAACGAGAGAAAACAGCGTTTGGATGGTCAAAATCGGAGATATAGCCCGCGAGTTGTGTAATGTATGGGTGAGGCAAACTGCTTTCCCGCCAATTTCCCCCAAGGCCACTGAGACACAGTCGATCGATACTCTCTCTCTCTCTCTTGCACTCCCTTGCCATCAGTGATGACAACACCCTGCTTGCAACTCGCTAATGTTAGCACGAAAATATACCTCAGAATAAGGGAATAATAGGGAAAATAGGTGATAACTGAAGGAGAGGAGGAAAGTGGGGAAGGAGGGGAGGTAGAGGACTGAGATTTTGCATGGCCCAGGGGCCAAAAAAATAAATAAAAAAAATAAAATAATTTTTTTTTTTTTTTTTTTCGATGTCAAAAGTTGATTTTTTATTTTACTTACTCTCAAGAGTCTTCCCGCAGTCCGCCGGGGGAACTCTTAAGAGTCTCCCCGCAGTTCCCGGGTTAACTGCCCATGTCTTCAAACCTCTCACACATGCAGGATACAACTTTTGTCAACATGTCGGAAGATACCGGTACCCTTTGTTTTCATTAGTGGTAACTACTTCCATAATTTATTCCACCCAAAAGAATTAGCCTCTGTACCACCCCCAGCACTGAGTATGTTCCTCAGGTACAGTATACTGTATATCAACACATTCCAGAGATATCTCTCAAAGTTGATTCAGCTCAGCCTTGTGATTTCCGCAATATAAACATAATAAATCAGCGACATTACTATGCCTACCTCTCACACTACATACATACACATACATAACATTTTAAGACTGAGTGCTCCACACATACATGCAGTTTCAGTCTCTTGTCCTAATGGCGGAATTCCAGGCAACCCTTTTAAGGGCTGCTTCACTTGTCAAGTTTTTGGATTCGAGATCGGCACGTATAGTCCGATCCCAGGTCTTCCTCGGTCCACCCATTGGTGCCGCTCCCTCGACAATCACAGACCTGCATCTTTTCACCCAATTTTGTTCATCCATTCTCTCCACATGTCCATACCATCCCAGTCTACTTGTACGTATCTCCTCGCTAATACTCTTTATACCTAAACGTCTCCTCAGCTCATCATTTTTTATTCTATCCTGCAGCCTGGCCCCACACATCCATCTCACCATATCTCATTACGTTCCATTCTGTTGACATCCTCTACTTTAACGGCCCATCTTTCTGAGGCATACGTCATTGCACTTCTAACACATGAGGCATACACCTTTCCCTGCAGGGGGAGAGGCATTCTTTTCATGGTCAGAATTGGCAGCAGTTCTCTGAACTTCCCCCAGCCACATCTAATTCAAGTGACAGTGGCAGCCTCGGCCCCACCACCGGCAGAGATGGTATCTCCTAGGTAACAAAACTTGTCCACCAGCTCCAATGACTCATTTCCAAAATTCACAGCCACAGGATCATTACTTAACACAAGCTCGCCTTTGCACACTACGCACTCAAATTTATCAATTTCTGACTTATCCTTCGGCAGGGGTCCTTTTATTCTACTACAGCGCATACTCCCACGGTGCACCCAACATCGACAGATGCTACATCGAATTGAGTTGGCACCCACACCCTTTCCACACACTGCACATGGGTATGCACCGCTATTTTCCACATTGCCTCGTCTCAATCTACAATGCATAACCTTGGTTTTGTTAATATTGACTCTTGAACCCTTGCTCGCCATACCCTCTCTCCATCTTCTGAATTTGGCCTCAGCATCTTGCACATTGTCAGCTATTAGGACAAAATTGTCTGCATAAAACAGCTCCAACGGGAGTCCGGATCTAAAAACTCTAGACAGTGCCTTCAGGACCATAATACAGAGGAGGGGCTTAACACTGAACCCTGATGAACTACAACACGGACTGTGAACTCCTCACTCAGTACACCTTTCACCCTCTCCGCAGTTCGCGAATCTTCATACATTTTCATTATCACACGCACCAGCCACTCTTCCACACCAAGTTTCCTCATAGCCCACTGCACAACATCTCTAGGCACCCTGTCAAAGGCCTTCTCCAGGTCTACAAACACAAAGTAAAGATCCCTGCCTTTTAGTAAGTATCTTTCCTGTATCTGCCTGACTATGAAGATAGCATCGGTTGTACCACGTCCTGGCATAAAACCAAACTGCATATCAATGGAGATGCTTTGCCTGATCAAACCCTCAAAGACTCTCTCACAGACCTTCATGATTTGGTCAAGCATTTTCAGGCCCCTATAATTACCTCTATCTAGCGCATCCCCTTTTCCTTTGTATATATTTACTATTACACTTTTGTGCCATTCCTCTGGGATTTTCTCATCTTTAATAATGGTGTTTATCAACTCAGTGACTAAACTGACACCAGTCTCCCCTGAGGCTTTTATCATCTCAGCGACAATGTCAGCACCCTGGAGATTTACCGTCCTTCATTTTCTTGATTGCGTCGCTCACTACAGCTGGTGCTATCAAAGGAGGGGGTCTAGATATTGGTTCTTTGATACTATGCTGTTCCTTGTCCAATTCAAACTCTACATTTAGCAATCGTTCAGTGTGCCTTCCATGCTTCTCTGATTTCATTTTCTGCATACATAATCTTCCCATTACCGTTGCTAACACACTGTTCACCTATAATATCCCTACTGTCATTTTTAACTCGCCTAGCTAGGTTGAAGATCCCATTGGGATTGTCAGTGTTACACACTTGTTCGAGGACCAGGTCCTTAATACCTTTTTTAGCATTGTAAATAACTCTTTTTGGCAGTTTGTTTAGCTGCCTGGTATTCCTCCTTGCTGCCTCCCTTCTTCCATGCTTTGAAGCATCTCCTTTTCTCTTTCACAGCATGCTCTACCTCATCGTTCCACCACCAGGAGGTCTTATTCCTGGGGTGACCCTTTGTTTTCCCACAGACTTTGTCAGTGGCAGCGAGAAGGCTATGCTTAAGGAAATGCCATTGACTATTTACATCACTAGGCCTAGCTTCCTTATTTCTATTCATTTTCTCCTGTTATATATAATATATCTAATGTACCCAAGCTCCACACAAGCTCAAAATGACTACTTACACTATTTTTACATACAGTGCATGGCCAGACACTACGCTTCCTTTTCAAATGTTATAGAGAAATTATCCCACAATCTTGCAAACAAGATAAATCTAAGTTTTCCCCACAGGTTTCTGGATATGAGGAATCCTAGCTGACATCTGTGGTCAGTTGGTGGTATACATCATCCTCTCACTTCAATGCAGATCTGTCCTGTAAGCCACTGCTGTTCTGCCTAAAGTGACAAGCATATCTAATTTTTAGTATTTGCATGAAGCCTATACTGTTTACAATACAGTACATATGCAGTAGGCTATTTGCTTGAATTACCGGTATCTATTTTTTTTTCATTGCCATTTATTTACAGATGTACTTTATTGTGTTCGGTATCTCTGAGTAAGGAGAAGGTTCTGTCCATTACTGTACATCAGTCAATATTGATAATAAATAATGTATATGCGGAACTATGATTTTCATTATTACAACCTTTATATCTTTGAACGTATCTAAAAATAGTGCTGTATTTCAACTGGATAGTAATATTATTCCACATAGCTATGTTATATATTGATAAAATTATCAATTTAATCCAACAAAATAAATTATGACTAGAGAAAGTGTGATGACAAGCATATTATTAGTCTATAAATTATATTACTGTACTGTGCTTTAGTTTTATTGGTTACTCAACTATATATTTAAAAATTCCAAGTTATTCATTTATTATTATAAGCCTACAATTTAAGCATTTATTCAATGCAGTGTAAACAGGTGTAACATATTCTAAAATGTGATGTATAAAGAGGTTAAATACAAGGACTATATAATCAGGATCATACTTTATATCACATTTGAGTATACCAGTAAGGTACCTTGGTCCTACAGACTTTCTCTGGAGGATGGAAAGCCTATGTAAATTTGTGAGAACTTGTACCAATTTCAAACTTGCCTCAATCATTGGGACATTACAGTACTGTACTGTATATACATACATACAAGGTAAAAAATCCAAACAAAAGTAATAAAGAAAGGAAAAGAATAATAATTTACCGGTATATTAGTGTCAGGCTCTCTTTTGTATTTTGGACAGTTTGAGGCAAGTGTCTGAAAACTTGGTATCCGTCTGGAATTCTCTTCTAAAACCCCTGCCTTCTACCCCTGCCTTCGTCGGAGGGAGTGAATGTATTCAGAGCGACATGCTATTAGACATTTTGCTGTAAGATTTCCCCACATTTAGTTTATTAGTGAAGGCTTTTACAATATATACAGTATAATATACAGTATATATACTGTACAGTATATATACAGTATATACTGTATTACTATTATTTTTGTCTAACATATTCAATGTCAACATTGTATCTTTATGACAGTGGTACAATGTATTTTAGGTATGGAAAGACGTAGGGCAGGGAGTACAGGGTAGGTAGTAGGGCAGGGGTAAAGGACACAATTATTTTACCCCTTAAAGGGTAATTTTGGAAGTAAATCCCGCCCATAGAGGGTAAATTTAAGTAATTCTTTACCCTTCTATAAGGGTAATTGTAAAGGGTAATCTTGATCTAAGTTTACCTTTAACCCTTCCTACCCGGGCAGCCTTTGTTAAGGACGGAGGCTGTATCCGGGCGATCTGGCTGAAAACACAACAAAAGTAAACTAAGGCTAGTCTCGCTTAATATACTACCTACAATAATCAAACAGATGTCAAAATGGGCGCCTTACCTTCCCGTGTAGAATGGCGTTGAGTAGAGCATTTTAGCTCAAGTAGTTCAGGAGTTATGATGATGGAAGTGGAGGTAACTTTTGCCGCGTATTTACCTCGACGCGTCCGAACGCTCAACCGCGGCCCAGGCTACGACGAACGTTTTGACTCGTCGCTCTACCTTGAATTATGGCGGGAAGCGATTTTTTAGTGTTTTATTGTTTATTATGCCATATATTATTGTTATTATGATATTTTCACTCAATAAATATATTTTTCTGAAGTAATTTGTGTCTCTGTCACTTATACTTAAGTTTTATTGTTATTATTATAGTAGTTATGATTATTTATACAGGACTATGGTAATTGATAGTCATTTTCACTTCTTTATTGTTAGGAATATATATTTTAGTGTCACTTTCACTTGTTCATATTGTTCTGAAGGCACTTATTATTACTTATGTGTGTCTCTTTCACTTAGACTTAGTTTTATAGTCATTATTATAGTAGTTATGATTATTTATACTGGACTATGGTAATTGATAGTGTAATTTTCACTTCTTTATTGTTAGGAATATATATTTTAGTGTCACTTTCACTTGTTCATATTGTTCTGAAGGCACTTATTATTACTTATGTGTCTCTTTCACTTATACTTAGTTATATTATTATTATTGAGTGTCACTATCACTGTCACTTACACTTCAATAGTTTGCCAGAGTGTGGAAATCATTGAAGCAGGTGCCGGCACACAGTCCCACCTGACACTCGAGGCATTGCCAAGTGGTTTTTGTGGGTTTGCTTGGTCGTCGAGTTGTGCGGGTGCACACATAGCACCTCTTCTGCATCCTTATTCGGCTGTTAGGACCCTGGAAAGGAAGGGCGACGAGCTGGTGCTTTCTGATGAAGTCGGCACACCCTATTCTGTCCATCATGCCTGGTCCTTGTAGTGGCCTCCCTGGTGTACCCGCATGTTTTACCAGGAGCTCATGTATCAGCTGCTTTTGGAAGGTCCGCAGGCTCTTGTATTTGATGACTGGACACCTCAAACGGTAGATGTTGTACGCGTTGAGGACAGACATATCTACTGTATGCAGGACAAACTTCTTGTACCACCTGCAAGATGTTCGCAGGCAGTCTATGAAGCCCATCTGCATGTCGGACTTGTCGACGAGGCGCATGTTCAGGTTGTAGTCCAGAACAGCAGCTGGTTTCGTGACAGGGTTCTTCGTTTTTCGGTCCACCTTCCCTGTGGGGACCATCTCTGCTTTGTGGCATGTGGTGAGGAGGTTGACCTTGCGCTGGTCATGCCAGTGGATGGAGAGGATGGGGCCACTCTTCTTATGGAAGATGTCCGTCTTCTTAGTTTTGGTTGGGTAGGCTGGCATGCCCTTCCTCTTCCCCTTCACTGTGCCGACAGTTCCGGTCTTGCGGTCATGGAGGTACTTGGCGAGGATAGGCGACGTGTAATAATTGTCAGTATAGAGGACGTGGTTGTCATGGAAGTACCTCTCCATCATCCTCTTTACCACAGCGCCGCCAAAACCAATGAGGGGGTCAATCTGGACTTCACCACCCTTGCCGCTGTAGACTATAAAGTCGAGCACATATCCCGTCTTGCAGTCGCAGAGGACGAAGAGCTTGATGCCGAAGCGGTGTCTCTTTGACGGGATATACTGTCGGAAGTGCAGCCTACCACGGAACAGGACCAGAGACTCGTCGATGCACAGCTTCTGAAATGGAACCAGGTAGGTGGAAAACCGATGACGTATCATGTCATACAGTTGCCTGATCTTCCAGAGTGTGTCGGGCTCGTGGACATGCATGTTATTAGTCAGGTGGAAATATGAGAGGATGTCGAAGTACCTATCCCTTGACATGAATTTGCCAAATGCTGGAGTCGTTGTGAGGTCGCCAGTTATCCAGTAGTCGGCCAGAACGTGCTTCTTTATGTGTGTCATCAGCATTGTGAGTGCCAAGAACACATATAATTCTGCCACAGTGAGAGCTCTCCATGCCACCATCTTTGCACTTGTCTTCCTGCCAAGAAAGTTTGAACATATAGCCTGGTGGTGATTTGTCTCTTTGACAAGGTATTCCATGACTTCATTGTCGTAGAAGCCACAGAAAAGTTCACTGGGGGTGGCATTTGGGCCACAGGGATATGCTGGTGACACCCCAGAACCCTGTTGTACCTCGTCAAAGGCAGGAAAATCTGGCACAAAATCCGCCCCATCTGACCACACAAACATTTCAGCAGGTCGAGGACGAGGACGTGGAGTTGCAGCAGGCACACGCCCTGGACGCCCTGGCACACGCCCTTGGCCATGCGGATGCCCAGGCGGACGCCCTGCACGCCCAAGCCCAGGGGCAGCGGCGTCGGCAGGCCGACCACGTCCACGACCTCGAGGTCCTTTGACTCTTCTTGTCGGGACTCGCTCTTCCTCTTCCTCTTCGTTTTCCTCTTCCTCAGGCGACGTCAGGTCATCTGGGGCAATGTTGGGGTCGTCAGCATCCTCTTCAGGAGACAACTCTGGTGAAGAATAGACCGGGCGTCGGCGGCGTGGGGCTGCGGGAGGTTGAGCAATGGGAGCCTCGGCCTCGGGAGTTGGGCTCCTTTTGCGGCTAGCCGGGGACTTTTCCGCAGGAAATAATGACCTACGATGCGGGGCCTGTGGTGACACACTGCGGGAGGCCAATGGCGCACTTCCAGAGGCCCTTTGGTCATCTTGAGGGACAGATGAAGCTGAGGGCTGTGGGTGGCCCTCCCGGCGTCCCGGGTCGAGGCGTCGTGACAAAGGAATGCGGGTGGTTGCTAGGCCTGGGTCGGCGTCACTCTCACTATCTACGCCTTCCCTCACTTTTTCTGCATCCCTGCGTGCTTTCTTGGCTGCACTTTTCACCAAAGACTTCTTATAGAAGTATTTACCCACTTTCAAGGGCGTACGGGCAGGCAAAGGGGAAGGTCCTGGCGTAGGGCTAGGGCTAGGCCTACCCGGACCTACGAAACTAGGCGAAGGGGTTGGCTCTAGCACACTTGGTACTTCAATAGCACCTTCCTCCACCACTTCCACATCAGGATCATCACTACTATCACCCCCCTCAAATAAATCCACATTGTCATCAGCACCAAATCCCACAAAATCGTCAATTTCGCTCCCACTTCTACTCTGAATATAGAGGTTTTTGTCCACAGAGCTTTCACCACTGCTCAAATCCTGGTTGAAAAGTGCACGTTGTATTGCACTGTCACTTAGCAAACGTTTCACTTTCCTTACTTTCCTTTTCTTCTCGGTTGGCAGAGGTGTAGATGTTGCAAGCGGGGTAGCACTGGGACGCGCGGGAGATTGCACAGTATCGGACGCGTCGGAATTCATTTTTTTGCTGTAGCTCTCAATGGCGGCAACGTAGGAACTGATAAGAGTGGTAGTTGAGGCTTGGTGGCGCTACGATCGCCCACGCAAAGTAAAATTTGCCCCCGCGAATTTTAAAGCACGCTTTCAAGCAAATGCCTTACAAAAGGCATACCGGGTTGCGGCCCTTCAGCCGCGCTGTCCTTACCTAAGGCAGCCCGGGTAGGAAGGGTTAAAGGGTAGCGTGTCCCGGACACTAGGATTACCCTTATTTTACCCCTTATCTACCCATAATTTCTGAGAGTGTAATTATAGAGGTCGTTATAATTGCTATATTTATTGAGACATAAGAATCATGATAGAAGTAATTTACTTGGAGTATCTTTATATATTTATAAGAATATATTTCGGTTATAAAAACACAATTATGAATTTTGTTATTTATAATGTTTTTTAATTTTTATGTAATTAAAGTTTATACATTGTTACACTTTCAAAATAATAGTTTCACAGAGTTTGTTAATTGACTGAATAATTACCAAGACCGACTTGGTTTTGTTATAACAAGTATTGTATGATATCAATCCTTTGTTTATATTTAACACATATAGTATGATCTCAAAACACCGTTTCCTAATAAATGTTTCCTAAGTTAATGATTCCAACCACAGCTAACATCGGTTTTATTTATATTTTAATTGGTACTCACTATTAATACGTGTCGTGCGTGTCTGTGACAGGGACTCCTGATTATGAAGAGACCCATGATGGGACTTTGTCAGCTACGGGAAGCTGTTGCTGTGGTTGTGGTGGTTTGTCTGGTATTGACTGTTTGAATTCAATATCCTTCTTTTATAACAAAATCTACTAACTTTTTCAATACCATATTAGGTGAACTTCTATGCAATCAATGTAACTCTATGTAATATAGACTCCTGGTGCGATGACAAACATATCTTTACAAATCATATGACTTATTTAGGTCTGACTAGGTTTGTAAGGTCTGTATAGAAATGGTAATTTCTCTGGCCCTCTGGTAGCACGTATTGAGAGAGAGAACTCATTGTTCCTAATGTGCTTATAGCTTAAGGTTTTGTAGAGAGGGGATTACATACACATGGACTCTCTAGTTCGTACTATCATCAATGTTCTCTCTATTCCCATAAGCATTCATTATGTCACTTATTCTCTAGTTTTAATGGTTATAACATAGT
Organism: Lithodes maja; assembly: GCA_037953745.1. Lineage (NCBI taxonomy): Eukaryota > Metazoa > Arthropoda > Malacostraca > Decapoda > Lithodidae > Lithodes > Lithodes maja. The sequence continues at coordinate 99,897 of JBAKBP010003464.1, read as the reverse complement.
ATCTATATCTTTATTTACATGGTTCCATAATCAGTCACTAGAAAAAAAATTTATGTCGACATCATGTGGTCTCGACATGACTCCCGGGGGATTTAGCCTGCGTCCGCGCTGGCCAATCGTTGTAGGAAGTTGGGAACCCTCGTCTGGTGAGAGGGGCGGCAGTGCAGGAACGGAAGTGATGGGTGGTGATGCTGTAATCTGGTTCAAGTTGATCACCGGTGACGACAGCGTTGTTTCGGAGTTCTGCTGCTTCTTGATCTCCTCTGCTCGACGTGTACGGGCTACCATGATGGTGTAAATTATGTAGGGCGCTCCTACTAGTACTAGCATACCAGCTAGTACTAGTTTTGTATGCCGCATGACGTGATGTCGCTGAGGATGCCGTACCTCGATCCTTTTCGCGATCACGGCTAGTTGCAGTAGATCCATTGTAGACATGCTGGCCCGCTGGGAGGTGGTAGATCTCGTAGTTGATGTATGGTCCTGTTGACTTCTCGAAGTATGTTGTGGGTGTGCTGGGATAGATGAAGAGACACCTGCATAGGTGTGGCTCTTATATATGTCTCTTCTCGCCGTCTCTTCCCCATAGCTGGTAATTGAAGAATTGGGCTACGTGCTCCACAACCATCATTCAGCTTGAGAAGTCCCAGATTATGTGTTATCTGTTTTTGTATTGCAAGTGTAGTGGATGGACAAGCAAGTGTAAAAGTAATTTGAATAGGGGTTGAATATATCCATCCTTCATTTAGTTTAATAAAAATAGGAGTGAAACTAGAAATTATATTAGTATGACTAAGTGTCGGGTGTACTTTTCCATTAAGAAATGTAGCAACTTCACAATTAGGGGTGTGAATACTATAAAGAGGACCGGTTGGGGGGCATATCAAAAATGTGTTATGTGCCTTGCAATGGGAAAAAAATAATTATACATTGCATACGTATTCCGGTCTTCAGAAATGGCTAAACATTTATTTTTTTATGTCAACTTGTAAGTACAAGTGTGTCTTGGGCGCTGGAAAAGGTAAAGTATGTATTTAAAAAACATACAAGGTATGTGCTGGTTGTCCACGAAGGGGTACAATTAAATAAAAGTAAAAGATGTGATTAGCAATGGTTGGCTTGGAAACAACTATTATTGTATCTCTATAGAAACATAAGTATTCTGGTCTTGCTGGGTACAATAATCCCGGTGAATTCAATGAAGCTTCTGATAAAATGTCAAGCAATTTATCTGTTGGCATTAAATATGGAGAAATTTTAGATTCTAACATCTGATCCAATTCAATTTTAACTTTATTTACGTCAGCATAAATATCAGACATTACTATTTGTAATGATATTAAATCACCAATTAAATCTGATTCATCCTCTAACTCTTGTAACTCATTTCCAACTCGTGTGACAATGTTTAAGATATTGCGAGTGCTATTATGTAGCCTATCAAGTGCATAATTTAAAGATTCCATTCGTCTAGTAGTTATGTTCAAAATTCTAGTATGTATATTTAATTGCTTACGTTCATCTTCTGTAAGGACTTGTAAATTGCCTAATTTATCATGTACTGCATCAATTTGATCTTGTGTTGCAATACCGAAAAGATAATTAGCTAGAGATCCCACAACATCTATTGATCCTCGTTTATTGCGCTTGGATGTCGATGATCTACTTTCTACCGGACTTTCAGACATGACATAACGTATGTAATTATGAAAATCTTGTTCAATCCTATTTAATTCATTTACAATCGATTTGATCCAGTTATCCCGTTTCCCATTTTCCTCCACTAATTTGGGGCTAGGAGCTTCAGAATATAGTATAATGTCATGAACAAAAATTTGAGCTAAACGTAGAGGGCGTAACACAGTTGTGTCAATTTGGTAGGGAATGACATAAGTATTTCCCGTAACCACCAATCTCGCCTCTTCAGTAAAGATGACTGGATTACGGAACGTTGATTCATCCGTATCCGCTGCTGGACAGAAGATCGCCAAGAAACCCAGGATTACCTGGAAGGTAAACATCATTATTTTGTACACTACTATTTTCTATATTCAAGGGGATGGGGCATTACATACGGCAAAGGTTGTACTCTACTATGGGATCGTAGGGAATATCTAGGAATATTATGTACAATATCATCATCAATATTATTACCTACTCTATCATCCTCACACTCACTCTCACTGTCATCGAGAATTAAGTGAGGATCATTCATATTGCTAGAACTATCAGTTTCGGGTATATCCGAGTGTATTGGATATACACTTCTTACATTCAGATTGTCGCGAGCTAGCAATGCCTCTTCCGGCAAAACTCGGACATGATCAGTGTGAATTGTCACTGCGCGATTATCTTTAATGCGACGTAATTTAATTACTATATCACTTACTTTCTCCACTAATCTTTACGGACCGCTGTATTTCGGTTGCAGTTTTTGTCTTTAATTTTTTCGTGGAACAACTTTGACAAATATTCTGTCTCTCGGCTTGACGACTTTGACTTTATTTCTCTTTTGGTTTCTCTCGTTTTCCTCTTGACCCTCTTCTAGGTACTTCTTATATCTTTCATACGTCCTGTTCATCTTGATTGCTACTTCATTCTTGTAGTCTTCGAGGTTGTAACTGAAAGTTTGACTTGACAAGATCGTTTGATATGGCATCTGTGGATCACGATGATACAATAAGAAAAATGGTGAATCTTTGATCACTCGATTATATCCAGAATTATAAGCAAAAACTGCATATGGCAACATTGAAGCCCATATTCCTGAATTATCATCCACGAGTGTCCTCAGAATCCTCACAACAGTTTGATTTGCTCGTTCAACCACGCTGTTTGCGCTTGGTCGATAAGCCGTTGTACAGGTATGTTTAATATTTAAGAGCGTTGCAACTTCATTAAAAGTACTTGTGAATTTTTTTCCTTGATCTGATACAATCCACAGAGGGGCACCATGTTTTAATATGACATTTTCCACAAATGCTTGAGCAGTGGATTGAGCAGTTTTGTTACGTAAAGGCACTGCTATAAGATAACGTGTAAAGAATTCTATGATAGTCATGATATACTTATATCCTGTAGAAATATGTGATTCATCTGGTGAATCGGCATGTGAGTCAGGCAGGGGCCCAATTAAGTCAATATGAACTCTTTGAAATGGTGCATCGGGTATTGGGTATCTTTTATAGGGACTTTGTGCGTCCACTGGGGCCTTATAAAGGATACAGCTCCAACATGCGCTAACGTATGCTGTGACACTCTTGCGCATACTGGGCTAATAACAAAATGATTGAAGCCAATGCATCGTTGCTCTAACCCCACCATGTCCTGCCATTGGATGATCATGGGTTAGAAACAGGGCCGCTAATATGTGTGTATCCGGACAAATAACTCGATTATGTGAGCTGCCTTTCTCGTTCCCGTTAAACGGACGAATATATAAGAGATTTGTCTCGTCTTGAAGAATTAAATCTTCAAGTTTGGCCTTGAGATTTGACTCTAAATATTTACGTTCCTTTGTAGTGACACTTGTCAGTGGTTTACTTTGTAGTAGGGAAATAACTTTGCCATATATAGGGTGAAGCTTCTGTTCACGTGCAATATCAATTAAATTCCACTTAATTCTGTGGTCGTCTACCAACGTCTCATTGCTTGGTGTATTATTGTCATGTACCTGTGTATGACTCGTTTTAAACTGGGTTGCATTTTGTATAGCCGCAGTTGTGGGCTTTGTGCGTTGACTAACACGAACTCTCATACCTGTAATTGCTAGTACTCTATCTTCTATTTCTGTATCGACTCTTAAGCGACTTAGTGCATCAGCTACAACATTATCCTTGCCAGGTAAATATGTTGGCTGTATATCATATTCAATTACTAGAAGTTGCCATCTTGCCACTCTACCACTAGGACTGGATGTAGTTAGAAGCCAAATTAAAGGTCTATGATCCGTATTGACTATTATCTGATACCCTAGTATTAAACTACGATTGTATTTCAATCCATAGAAAATAGCTAATGCTTCCTTTTCTACTGTAGAATATCTCTGTTCAGCAGGGGTTAATTTACGGCTGAAGTAGGTTAAAGGTCTAAGCCTATTCTGATTATCTTCCTGCTGAAGTACTCCACCTATTGCTATATCTGACGCGTCTGTGGTAAGAACAAAAGGCTTGGTGAAATCTGGATATGGTAATACCAGTTCATCTGATATTTTCGGTGTGAGCGTCCTGGGTTCGAATCCACGGACTGCCACATGTGTTTGTAAATTTCATTAACCGATTTTAGGAGTATAGTTGGTTGTTGGAAGGAACATAATAATATATGTTTGAGCTCATTAAAAGCTTAATTTTATCTTTTCGTGAATTTAATGACTGTTCTATCTTTCCTCTTATTTGTTCTTTCTCCTGTTAATTAATTTCGTAAGAGGTGCAGCTTTTTCAGAGTATGATCTGATAAACTTCCTATAGTAGTTACACATACCTAGGAAACTCTGTAGTTCATGCATGGTTTGTGGAGGAGTTAGCTGTTTTATAGCCTGAATTTTTGCAGGTTGTGGCTTGATTCCGTCGGTACCTACAACATGACCTAGATAATGTACTTTCTCAGCGAAAAAACTACATTTATCTAGCCTTAGCTTGAGAGAGGACTCTCGTAGTCTCTCTAGGACAGTGGTCAGGTTGTCTATATGTTGTTCCCAGGTCCTCCCAGGTACAACTATGTCATCTAGATATTCGTGTGCCTTATTTCCCACTAAACCCATCAGCACCTGATTTATGATCCTTTGAAAACTAGAAGGTGCATCCTTTAATCCAAAAGGCAACACATTATATTCATAGTGACCATCTGGGGTTGAAAAGGCAGTTTTTTGCTTACTTTCCTCCGTCAAGGGAATTTGGTGATATCCCCTGCGTAAGTCAAGACAGTGCTTGTGTGCGTGAGAGAGGAGGGTCACGTCCATTGCGGTCCGGGAATTTTCGACTATCCCGCGGGATACTGGTGATTAAACTTTCAAAAAATCACACACAAAAACAAACGTAGTGTCGCGGTCCTGTGAAGTGCAAAATCGAACCGATTGATAAAATATCTGGAGAGATATACGCGTTTTGGAAAACAAATCTGTTAACTCCTACAGCAGTGCCACGGCGCTGGTCTAGGTCAGGCCTAGGGCAGGCCCATAAGGCGGGTGGAAAGAAGAAGGGAAAGAAAAAACCGTTACGTCCCAAAGCAAAGTGTTAGCTAGATAGTCCTATGAAATCAAACAGGGCTATGGGAAAATAGGAAGCCTAAGTTAAAAGTGATAGTGAACATCGTATATCACGTAAATAAACTAGAAAAGTATAATACAGAGAACTAAAGTCAGGGGAACTTTTAACTTTTAGCTTGGGAACAGGACGTATGCTGTAAACAAAATACCCGGTGACCGCAAAGACCATAAACACATATATCCCCTCGCTCTCCTGGACACGTCCCCTCCCCCTATACGATTTTACCAAAAGCGAAACTTAACCTCGACAGGAAAGGGTACCGACAAAACAAATATCGTAAATAATAGCAAACAGAGAAAAACAATATGTAAACAAATTAAATCAGTGCAGATTATTTCTCGACCATATCGTAGGTTAGTAGTGACGTTATTAGAGAGAAAGATCTCCCACGCAACCAAATGTGGTGAAAATTCGAACCTGAGCAGTGTTGAATCAAGGTGATAGGTAAAACATGAAAATTAAAATAGATAATATATATAGGTAGCCTGGAAAGATCGTTATTTTCCTAGAGTGCCGTATATTCCGCTAAACAGCCGACCAAAAACGGTAAAAGTGGTTAGGGCAGTGAGAATTCTGTTTCATAAGATAATTATTGAAAGTGTTACTTAAAGTTATTTAAAGTTTAAACATAACGAGTGTAAACGAGTGGCACTCCCCCCCCCCCCCCCACACACTCACCACAAACCGCGTAACAAACACCTCCTTGTCCTCCACGCCCCCCCCCCCTCTCTCTCTCTCTCTCTCTCCCCCATGTAAGGGCGGGTGGAAAAAAAAAAAAAAAAAAAAAAAAGGTCTACCAGAGACACCTGTACGAGGTGTAACATGAATATACACGTGGATAAAGGCACAGCATGTCAGATATGCAAGCAACCATACCACTGGGTTTGCATAGGACTGATACCAATAAATGAGGCGTACAATACAAGAGGGAAGAGCCTCCATTTCTGTGATAGTTGTTTCGATATCACATGGCAAGTCATACAGACTGTAGAAAATACAAAAGTACAAGATAGACCGAAATATAGCCAAGACATAGCTACTTTTCACAGAAACTGGGGAACTACTGGGGCCTCAGGGCCCATACTAATATCACAACCCACACACGCACACCTTCCCATGAAAATGCCCGCATTGCCTCCTGCACATCAACACACATCGCCTGCCGAACAACAACCTTTCGCACCCTACAAATCCACAAACCCAGCCGCTCATCTTCCCACACCTCCCCAGACCCAGAAAACACCCACATTAATCCCATCTATGGCCATTGACCACCCTACTGCTGTTGATCAAATACATTTGCAGAATGAACGTAGGATGCAACAAGCCCCCATATCAGGCTCCCCTTCCACATCGCCTCCTCCCTCACCACTGCCACCTGCCCACCTACAACCGACCCGTAACTCCACCCCCCTGCAGGCCCGTAACTCCACCCCCCTGCAGGCCTCACCCACCCATCCACCAAGCCCACTATCACCCACAACCACACTTAGCTCACCACATAACCCCTCGCAGCCCCAGCCACACCTACTGGGGTTGTCTACACCAGTGTGCAGATATTATCTGGAAAGAAGGTGCTACTTTGGTCAAAAGGGCGATTATAATGGGAATTCATGTAGATTTGCTCATCCCAAAATTTGCAACAACATAACCAGTCATGGAAAATGTAGATTTGGTGAAACCTGCAAATACCACCACCCATCCCTTTGCAAGACATCACTTGAGAACAAGACCTGCTTCAATATGAAATGCCCAGCTTTTCATATAAAAGGGACTTGGAGATATGCTAGACCTAACACGAATGGTAGCCCAAAAAACTCTCTAGCTATGCGAGGACGAGACAGAGGAAAAAGGCAAGGAGGGAAAGGGCAGATGAAGATGAAGAGACTGAGGGAGATGGAAGAGCACATAGAACACCTCGAGCACCTCCTGGCCTCCCAAGAGTGGCCAATACATCCCGAAGACTATTAGGTACACATTGTACTCCAAACAATCCCTCCCCAATCTTGTTTGCAAATATCCAAGGCCTAAAAAATAGAACCACGAATAAAGTACCATTTATTAGGGGCCTGCTCGAAGAAGGAAACGCTATATTTGCGGCTCTCACAGAAACTCACATTAAAGATCAGCAAGATAGTGAGGTATGGATTCCTGGTTACAACCTACATAGGGCGGACAGAACGCATAGATCACATGGAGGTGTAGCCTTGTACATACATGACTCACTGATATGGACTGAATTCCTAAATAACAGTAACGAAGTGGTGGAAATACTTGGAGTTAAAATAGAATCCCTAAATTTAGCAGTTATTGTTACATACAGGCCTCCAGACTCATCCCGAGAAGAATTCAAAACCCAGCTCAACAAAATAAAATCAGAAGTGGAAACCCTGGGGAACCCAACACCAAATATTATATGGCTAGGAGACTTTAACCTACCAAACATTAAATGGAGACAACTAGAAAACCAGTTAGTGGCAAATAACACCGGAGAAGCAAATACTAATACGAGAGAGCTTTTTGAACTTTGTGATTTGTTTAGTCTTACCCAACATATTGCTGAACCCACACAGAAAAACAATATCTTAGACCTGGTCTTCACTAACAACGACTCTCTAGTACACAGCATTAACATATCGGACACAACATACTCAGATCATAAATTAATTGAGATCAAAACAACCTTAGAAAGTGTACAGACAACCTCAGAATCGAGAACAAAAACCGGCCCCTTCAGTAAATTTAACTTCAATAACAAAAACATTAGGTGGGAAGAGGTAAATCAAGAAATGGAGGAAATAGACTGGGAAGATTTAATGGATAACCTGACACCAGCAGAATGTCTAGTCTTTATAACAGAAACCATGACCCAAATATGTAGCCACCATATACCTGCAAGACAAACAAAACGAAAAGGCAAACAAGATCGGGAAAGGAGGAGGCTGTACAGAAGAAGAAAATTACTCACACAAAGACGCACACATCAAAATCTACAGGGTAGGCAAAAGGTCGAAATAGATAGAGAAATTGTGGAAATTGAACAAAGGCTAAGAATATCATATGAACTACAACATATGGAAGAGGAGAGGAAAGCTATTGCAGGTATAAAGGAAAATTCCAAATACTTCTTTTCATACGCCAAACAAAAGGCTAAAACAACATCAAACATCGGCCCACTGAGCAAAGGGGACGGCTCTTTCACAGGGGACAAAAAGGAAATGAGCGAACTCTTAAGCAGGCAGTATGAAATGGCATTCAGTGAGCCTGATGAAACAAAAGTCATCAGAGACCAAAATATATTTTTCATGGAAACCTCCCCCACGGAAACCCCTCAGATGCTGGATATTGATTTCGGTCCAAAAGACATAGAAGAGGCCATTCCCCACATGCCATCCCACTCGGCACCAGGCCCGGACTCATGGAATTCGATCCTAATGAAGAAATGTAAGGAAAACCTCTCAAAACCCCTGGCTGTAATGTGGAGAAGGAGTCTAGACACTGGTGACATACCAGATAGCTTGAAAAATGCAATAATTGCCCCACTGCATAAAGGAGGGAGTAAAGCACTACCAAAAAACTACCGCCCGGTAGCTCTAACCTCTCACATCATTAAAGTTTTCGAGCGAGTCCTGCGAAGCAAAATTTCAACATTCATGGAGACAAATGAACTACACAACACCGGTCAACATGGGTTCAGAGCGGGAAGATCATGTCTCTCACAACTTTTGGAACACTATGACAAAATTCTTAAAGCGCTAGAAGAAAAGAAAAACGTGGATGTCATTTACACCGATTTTGCTAAGGCATTTGATAAATGTGACCATGGTATAATAGCCCACAAACTGAAAGCAAAAGGTATAACTGGGAAAATCGGACGGTGGATATACAATTTCCTCGTAAACCGAAAACAATCAGTAGCATTAAACCAAGTCACATCTGAGCCTTCGGATGTCAAAAGCTCAGTGCCCCAAGGAACAGTGCTAGCGCCCCTTCTGTTCCTCATACTAATTTGCGACATAGATACCAACACCAGACACAGTACGGTGTCGTCTTTTGCTGATGACACAAAATTAAGCAAGATAGTAAACACACAAGAGGACACGGGCCGACTGCAGGAAGACATGAATGTAGTGTTCCAGTGGACCAGGGAAAACAACATGCAATTCAATGAGGAAAAATTCCAATTAATACGGTAACGGAGATAATAATGGTGTTAAAGAAATTACAAGTTACTTAACAGAATCTAACCACATATTAGAACGGAAAGACAGTGTGAAAGACCTTGGGGTATTAATGTCTGAAAATATGGGTTTCAAAGCACATAACCAGGTCAAAGTGGCGGCTGCGAAACGTCTAACGGGTTGGATTCTGCGTACTTTTAAAACACACGGTGAATTGCCTATGATAACGCTCTTCAAATCTCTAGTGCTACCGCGGCTTGAATACTGTAGCGTATTAACATCCCCATACAAAGCAGGTGAAATAAATGACGTAGAGAGTGTACAAAGAAATTTCACTTCGCATATAAGTTCGATAAAACATCTACACTATTGGGAGCGTTTAAGAGCACTGAATCTGTACTCACTGGAACGTAGAAGAGAACGTTACCTAATAATATACACGTGGAAAATCGCAGAGGGTTTAGTACCAAACCTACATACTCCGTTAGTCATGAAATTCAGTGATAGGAGAGGCTGGGAATGCGAAATCCCCCGGATGAATAACAGGGGTGCTATGGGCTCTCTGCGAGAGGGCTGGTTATCACACAGAGGCCCACGCCTCTTCAACAAACTCCCACGGCGAGTAAGAGACATGAGGGACATCTCATTAGACAACTTCAAGAGAGCCCTAGATGTCGAACTGCAAAAAGTGCCAGACGAGCCCATCCTCGCAAGGGAGCGAGCTGTCGCTTCAAACAGTCTACTGCACCAAATCACCACCCATAACGAGGGGCGTCGCGCTCCTTGGTGCCGCTAGAAGAGTGGCGAACACATCAAAAGGTATCAAAAGGTAAGTGAAAAACTGACTTTCCTCAAGCTGAGCTAGAATGCGGTCTATGTTAGGTAAAGGATATCTATCATCCTTAATTAGCTTGTTCAAATTACGGAAATCCAAGCACAATCTCAATCCTCCTTCCTTCTTCACTACCGGGACTACCGGGTTATTAAAAGAAGAACGGGATGGTCGTACTATTCCTTGTTCCATTAAGGTTTGAATCTGGTCCTTGACATCCTGAATATATTTATGAGGTATAGGATAAGGACGTCTATAAATAACCTGGTCCGAAATTGTCTCTATATTATGAAAAAAATACGGACTGATTGTCAGGGGATAACTTTCCAAAGAAAATAAGTCGGAGAACTCCCTTACCATGGTTTTCAAAGCTTCTTTCTGTTCCACTGATAAATGTGCAAAATGTTCCTCTACGTGTTTTTCTAAGCCATCACTTCGTTTGTTAGGCGTCAAAGTACAGATATTATCTCTCTGTGTAGGAGAGTTTATCTCGTCCGAGATATCTAAGTCTACCTTTTCACAAACTTCTACATATCCTAACGAATCACCTGGCTTAATTTCTATCTGGAGTGAAATTGGCAAATTTCATTGCAAATGTACCCTCAGATAATGCAAGGATACCTTGAAAAAATGCAGATGCTTGTGTCACCCCTTCAAATGGCGCGTAAACTCCATAGACTTTATCATCAACCTCTTCTACCTGGTTCCCTCTTTCGCATGATAGCAGTACGGAGCCATATTCCCAAGGGCAGAGTTTTGTCACCTCCCTTACAGTAACTTTAAGCGGTTTAATCGTCCTACCTGGTTGGGTGTGTACTGACTGTATGGCTTCCTCGTCCAAATGAGAAATGTTAGCCTCTACTCCATTGATACAAAAAGATAGAGGGTTTGTAGTTAAGGAAATTGTATTACTACAGAGAAAATCAGTACCTAGGAGGATGGTTGTAGGAATAGACATGTTCTTTACTACCGTAAAGTCCTGAATTATGACCAAACCTCCAATAGATACCTTCTATTTAACAGACCCTATTGCAGAAAGGGGCTGGCCATTTACATCATACAAAGGCTTTGCTGTATCTATTACCAAATCAGTTGAATGTGAAAATTCCTTCAATTTTGCTTCAGAAATTAAACTAGTAGTCGCACCTGTATCAATCATAGCTACCATCTCCTCTCCATTTACGTTAGTTTGAATGGCAATCAATTTAGAATCTACTGTTGGAGATGAGCTGAGGACTCCGATAGTTACATTGGAGTTTTTTTTTCTCCAATTCTCCCGGAAGATGTGCATGCGAAGGAGTGTTTACATAACCTGACTCCGAGCGCGCCGGCATATTCCTAGGACCGCGCGACAAGTGTGGTGGGGGTTGGTAGGGGGCATAGTACTGTGACTGAGGGGGTGCCTGACTGTGACCACCATAGTGCGGGCTATTCATAACCTGCGGGCGATATGGTAATTCCAGGGGGTCTGATTGATACCCCACGGATGTAGCATAGGATTGTCTTGTATACTGCCTATAAGGTCTAGACCTAGACCACTAGCTATTGCTCCATTCCTTTGACCTATAGCCTCCCAAGGTGTAGAACAGTTCTTTGCAAAATGTGCTACGCCTTTGCAACGGGAACATTTGATATCAGGACCTTTCCTCAGACCCCTACTAAAACCAGCTATTTTGTGTGAAGGCATGCGGCAAAGATTCGCTTTATGCCCAATCCTCCCACACCTGTTACAAAGTATTTTAACAGCCTGCCTACCATTACTGGGTGTGTTATACTGTCTGTGTTGGGTTTGCTTACAGACGTCAGTGTGTAGACCACCCTCGGAACTACCTATGGTTAACACCGAACGCTTAACTTCCACACCAGTTCCTTCTTTCTCTGCTGCTGATAATTTCGGATCTCGTTCCTGAAACCTCAAAAACTTACTCCAGATTTTCTGTGAATCCTCCCTATCCGACTCTTTAATATGAATGACGAAAGCAGTGGGGGCGCTATTGAGGAAACTAGCCACCACTAATGAGTTTACTGTTCGTGCATCAGAATTCAATTTCTTTAATCTGCTGCAAACTTATTCAAACGAGAAAAGAAAGTTAGATAAGTCTCATCGGCAGTTTTCGTTGCCTTCATTAGATCTCCCATGACTCAATCTAAGGTACGTTCAGGAGGAAAGAAAGTAAACAAATTATCTCTGAACACATCCCATTCTGTTTGATTGTCAGGAACAGTGCCCAAATCATCAAGGAGTGTTTGAATTATAGTCTTCGCAGGACCTATGCTGTAAAGTCTTGCAACTTCCAGCTTACCCTGAACACTCCATTCTAACGGGACAGGTGTTTTGGAATCTAGATCCTTTATCCAGTTCCTTGCAGAAGGATTACACTTAACCTCTGGCTTATCAGAATGGCTCACGGGACCACCACAAAGATATGAAACGTTCGTGAGTTTGGACAAATTATTGTTATTAGCTAGCGAGAGACCAGCTGTAATGGTCTCTGCTAATTGAGTAATAACCTGTTCCGTCATGGCTTCGTCTTCACCGTCACTAGAATCACTATTAGAAGTTAAATCAGAAGTGGACAGACTTCCTTCAGAATCCGTATTATTATCACCACTAAGAGAACAATCAGACAGAGAAAGATTTGCAAACTCAGACATCAATCATTGCACAAAAGATCTTAGTTTCCCAGTTTCCCCCCAAAATCTGTTTACCCAAAGTTTCACTCACCATAGCTGTTGGTAATATAAAAAAAATCACTTGGTATGTTGGATACTATAAACAAACATCCACTGGCGTTATGACGATAGGCTAGAAACATAAACATTTATACAGACACCGTTGTCTCGAGGTACTACAGGGCAACGCAAAAATCACTGTGGTGAACCGCTCGCTACCATCGGCGAGTCGGCAAAAACAAAAGTAGTTTAAGATTCACGTGTGTTTAACATGAAAAAAAAAAAAAAAAAAAATAGAAGGTCCCACCCCTTTCCCATTCTTAAGTAAGCCATTTTAGATTTACAGAAGAGTGACCATTACTTGCATTACTGCATGTCCACAAACATTTCAGTAATGTAAGCATGTTTCCTTCTATTTTTTTTTTCCTTTTTTTTTTTTTTTTTTTTTTTTTTTTTTTTTTATTATTAAGGTGACAGTTACAAAGTGGTGTACAATCTATCTTATTCTAATTACATTGTAGTTTATCTTATTGTACCACTACCTCCCTACAATCAACCTAGTTGTTCCCCAATTCGTCCCTCCGCCACGACCATTCAAAGTCCAAGTCTCTCACTCTTGTCCTCTGTAGCGGGGAGGACCTTGTACCCCTGAGACATAGGAGTGCAGACCTGAGAAGAGAGAAAGAGAGCCGGCATCTCATCCAAGTTATGACTTGGCTTCTATGCTGGCGCTTTTTCTCCGATATTTGTTCAGCTAATCTGGCATAGAAGACACTTGCAGAAGGGCCCATACCTCCCGACGATGAGAAGACCAGAGGAGTAAAGCTTCCTTGATCCCTGTTCAAAATTCTTTCTTCATAAGCGCGTTTTTTCTCACTTTCGTTTCTCAAGTATGCCGCCTTGTGTCCTCGCTCACGATATGTTTGTGCTCTTGGATTGAAGATTCTGATGTCGAAAAAAGCCCGTTGTCCCCTCGTCCAAAAACCTCGAGCACTTACGTCCACTCTTGCTTCATTTGAAGTATTTGCAGTATTGTGGGCCAAGCGCTGTCCGTCCATAGGCAGAAGTTCCGGTTCGATTCTGACATCATGGCACACCTCGTCCAGCATTTGTGCAGTGATGTCTCGCACTTCATCATGCCGGATACAGATGAATCCTCCTTTCTTACAAGTCATACAGTGGTCTGAGTTGTTTATTTCACCACATGCACATTTCAGCGGCAGGTTCGAAACTGGCCACCCATACCTCAAGGCTACGGCATCATTGAATTTTTGTTTATTTAAGCTGAAGCCTTTCTCCTTTATTGGTAATGATGTGAGCCAATTTGAAGCCCCCGTGTCTTGTGCCATCTCAACTCTCATTTTCAGTTCTTCCCTACATCTGGTCTTAATTTGTTCTAGGCTATGTTTCTGTCTCTCTTCTCTGCTCTTTGTAATTTCCTGTCTTGCATTTCGTTGTTCCTCTTCGTCCACCTCATCATTTTCATTTTGCTCCCGTATTTTTTCTGTCAGAGACGTAGTAAGTTTAAGGGAATTTTGGTTCTCATGTAGTGCCGCCTCCACTGGGTTTATGATCCCCATGCCTCCGAACCTTGGCGGAAGAGCTAATAGATCTCTTAGCTCTTGCGTGACGCCTTCCATCTCTGTTAGGGCCGGTATGAATGTTCCTCTGATTGCTTCTTCAAGCGGATGGAGCATCTGTCTAATGCCAGGCACTGTTCTCATAAGAAAGGTCCATCTGTGCTTAACACCATATGTGAAGGCAGTATATGCAGCATGTGGTTCAGATTTCGCAATGTCTGCCAGGGTTTTCACTTCCTTTACCCACTCTGCTACCTTTTTTCGCACATAGTCTCTCTTGCATTCTTCTGTGCCTATTACTGCTCCCAAATGGCGTTGACCCTCCTTTGTAATCTTCACTCCTGTCCCATCAAAAGTCTGCACCGCTTCTTCATACTTGTTTTCTTTCACTATTAGTACAGATTTACTAGCATTCGGATGGTACCCAATGACTTCGCCTATCGATTGTACTCTCCGCCACCATTCTTTGAGATCCCCTATTTTTCCTGCACCTGTGAGGTCATCTGCATACGCCACTTGTTTCACTCGGGTTACCTCATGTTTTATTTTCTGCTGCAGAATTGATAGTGCCAGTGCGTACATTGCCATTGCCACTGGATCTCCTTGCGTTGTTCCTTCATTTGATTTGAGAATTTTCATTTCTTCCTTCTTTGTGCTTCCAACTATATACAGGTTAGCTGGCTCCTTATAAGTATTTTCTATGTACTTTGCGATGCTCGGGCATTTGATCTTGATGTTGTGAATAGCTGCCTCCCTATTAATGGTGTTAAAGGCATTTGTTGCATCCACTAGCAGTACCGCTTCACAATTTTCCTCATGATACACCTTCCCCATTGCATGTATTGCTGCTTCTCCTCCGGCTTGCTGTCCTGCACATACTTGTAAGTTGCCCACTGCTCTTTGTACATCTTTTCCAAATACAGACATGATTGCTTTTCCTATAATCCTTCTAAGAACTTCCCCAACGCCTACTGGTCTAACTCCTGGATTCTTATTTAAAGGTATCAGGCGACATGCTGTCAGAGCTTCTATGTTCACGCATGGTGATGATGCAAGTTTCTTTGCCAGCATTGCTATTGCTTCACAAAGGTCACCCGCGGCTGAACCAAACTTGTTTTGACTTAGGAAGATCCTCCAAGTCTTAGCATCTACTCCTGATGGACCTGCTCCTCCCTGTGTTTTCAGCGCCTTTCTCCATATGAGGTCTCCAGTTATATTCTCATATATCACCGGGTCTGGAGGAACATATTCCCCGTCTAGTTTGGCCTCATCACTTGCTGGTTTTGCTCCTGGGTGTTTCTCCTTCAGCTGGTCCAAGATGCGTCGATTCACTTCGTGCACCCCACTTGAGGCTTCCCCAGTGACCATTCTGACTGCCTGTGCCACTTTACCAATCCTCATGCTATTTCCCACTGATCATGCCATATCATCTGGCTTCCTCTTTCTTCGTTGTTTTGTTTTCAGTCTTTGATGGATTGCTCGTACTTGGCTAAGAATTTTGTCTAACTCCTCATTTTTCCACCACTCCATTCTCTGTTTCAGCGCTTTAATGTTCTCATTCAGTTTTCCCTTTGGTCTTTTTCTTTGAAGGAACAACTGAGGAATGAAAGAAGCTATCTTGATTGCCACGTGCGCCAAAGGGGCATCCTGAACATACTTTAGGATCATACGTCTGAGTTCCCCCAGCATGTCTTTTGCGGCTTCACAAATCGGTAGTTCAAACTTATTATGTTGCCATTGTATCACTTCTGTATAGATTTCATTCACTAATGTTGTGAGTCCGTCACCAGAATGTCCCATCCATTCTCCACCAAGCGGCTCGCTTGGTGTAGTGACTAGCGTCTCGGACTTCCACCCAGAAGGCCCGGGTTCGCGCCCACGCTCGGCGCATTAAAGATTTTTCACAAGCACTGAGTCGTTACCATCCCTCATGAGCAAAGGGATGGGGTAGTAGTACAGGACCCCAATGGAAATACGCCTAATCGGCCTTATTGAGCTATCCTTAGCTAGCTTAGCATGCGCTAGCTTTAAAAACTATTATTATTATTACACCATTCATGTTTACGTTACGAGGTCGTTCGTTCTGTTCACGATTTTCGATTATTTCTCTCTCATTATCTTCGTTTAGGCCTACACTATTTTCATTATTTTGTTCCACACCTCTGTTGTCTTGCGAATTATTGATTCCTGCGTTTTCTTCTGCGGGCTGCAGTTGTTGATTGTTATTTTCTGCATTTTCTCTAACAGGGTTTGCTTGTACATCTCCATTAACTTCATTGTCTGTTTCACGGTTCATTTGTACTGCATCTCTCACTGCGTTTTGTCTGTCATCAGGATTATTCCTCGACTGGGACCGAGTTAATATCATCTTGTCTTATTATCATAATTTCCTACCTATTCCCTAATACTGAGTCTATCTATCATTTCTTCCTAAGGGACGAGCCTCTGCCCGATAAAGGTGAAAATGTAAACATCCTATGAGTAGCGTTAGAGATAGAAAGAGTAAGATAAGTTATTTAACTCACCTAGTATGATGCAAGGCTACAGAAGATCAGGCTATATTACAAGACAGTGGGTGCAAAAGAAAACAGAAAAATAAAGTAAAATAAAAGTAGTGTTTAAAAATACGCACAAAGAATAAACACGGAAAACAAATATATATATATACGGTATATATATACCGGGTATATATATATATATATATATATATATATTTAATACAAAACGATTTTGTAGTGAGAAAGGAAATACACTAATTAACCCGGGAGCTGCGGGAAGACTCTTAAGAGTTCCCCCGGCGGACTGCGGGAAGACTCTCTGGAGTAACGCTTTTGAACGCGTACCAAAACCGCGCGTTAATAGTCGGACGGCTGAAAATTAGTGTGGATATAGTACTACGTGTCAACTCTCGATACCACCCCGCAAAACGCTCTCCCCGCACTCGTGCAAGCACCACCGCGCCAGTAACCAAGCACTAGTCATGGAGCCCACACGTCCCTCACGCTCGCTCCCTGATGACACAACCAGCCCTTCTTCTGGTGGTGTTAGCCGCCGTGGAAGGCAGAGGGTGGCTGCCAAAGACCCTAGCTACCAGTACGACACGCCCTACAGCTCGGAGGACGAAACACCAGCACCCAAAGCACGGAAAACACGTGCAAGCAGGGCAATGGCACAGAGGTCATTGGTCTTTCGTGACACTGCCACCACGACCCAGGCCACTGCAACAACCACTACCACCACCACTACCACCACTGCCACCCCTGCCACCGGTACCAGCGACGCAGGAGGCCGCCCTAGGGCTGCAGAACCTGCGGGGGCAGGAAAAATTAAAGGCACGGGCGTAGGGAAAAGATCCCGTACGCCAGCCACAGTGCCCCTACCACCACCACCACCACCACCAGCCGCCGCCCCTGGCCCGGCTGCCGCCGCCGCCCCTGGCCCGACTGCCGCTGCCGCCCCCTGCTGCCCCTGCCAGCGACGCAGGAGGCCGCCCTAGGGCTGCAAAACCTGCGGGGGCAGGAAAAATTAAAGGCACGGGCGTAGGGAAAAGATCCCGTATGCCAGCCACAGTGCCCCTACCACCACCACCACCACCAGCCGCCGCCCCTGGCCCGGCTGCCGCTGCCGCCCCTGCTGCCCCTGCCCAAGGAACAGGGAAGGGGAAGGGGAAGGGGAAGGGGAAAGGGAGAGGGAAAGCGACTGCTGGCCCTGCTTTCCCTGGTGGCCCTGCTGCCCCTGCCACCCCTGCCGCCCCTGCCGCCCCTGCCCAAGGAACAGAGAGAAGGGCGACAGGCACCACCATCATCTTCCCATCAAGGCCACGCACCACTGCTGCCCCTGCCGCCGCCTCGGCCGCCGCCCCTGCCGCCGCCCCTACCGCCGCCCCTACCGCCACCTCTGCTGTCCCTGTCCATCAGACACCCTCGCGTGGCAAAATTACCCGGAAAACTCTGACACCATCCAAATATGCCGCCCTGCTGTTTGATGGTGATTTACAGGACATTGGCAGTCAAGGTTTTGACGACGAAGACCAAGCACGGGACCAAGGGTGGGGGGATTTGGGAGTGGACAGTGGGAGTGAGTCGGACGTCGGCGACGAAAACGAGGAAGGTCATCGTCTGTCCAGTGAAGAGGAGGGTGATGATGATAATGTGCTGTATCGCGACCATGGAAGCGATATTTCAGACGATGAAGCAGACGCAGACGACATTCCGATCCCTGGCTTGCCTACGTTCGATTGGTCTGACGGGGTCAATTTTGTACCTGACGTGCCCCAGTTCAATCCTGGGACGTCAGGTACAACTGACGACTGGCCCTGTGACGAGCACGCGAACGAAAGCGACTTCTTCCTCGCTTTTTTCGATTTTGAGGTAATGACGTTCATCGTTGCCCAAACAAACGCCTACTACAGGTGGGTGTTTGGCCGATTGGACGTCCTTTCTCCAAAAGCGAGAATACGAGGCTGGGTGGATACGACTGTTGAAGAATTTATGACGTTCTTTGCCTTGTTGTTCCTCATGCCTCTGATCAAGAAGCATGTGTTGCAACACTACTGGAAGCACGACCCTCTCATCGCCACCCCAACTTTCAATAAGTTCATGACTCTTGACAGATTTTTGTTGCTGCTAAGATTTATGCACTTTGCAGACAACGAAAATCCTAACAGGATTGACAGGATATGGAAAGTTCGGACTGTGTTCACCATGTTGTTGGAGAGGTTTAGGAAATACTTTTACCCCTTCCTCAATTTGGTGATTGACGAGTCGCTCGTGCTCTTCAAAGGACGTCTTGTGTTCAAACAGTATATCCCCTTGAAAAGGCATAGGTTCGGAATCAAGCTCTTCGTTTTGTGTGACTGCGAAACTGGAATAGTGCTTGACATGATCGTGTACACAGGCACTGACATTGACATCCCGAAAGCCGCTGCCAATGACCCCATGGGCATGTCAGGTGCCATCGTCAGGAAAATGTTGGCACCTTACCTGGGCAAAGGCCACATCATCTACACTGAAAACTGGTATACTTCTCCTGCTCTCTGCCAGTTTCTTCATGACAACCAAACGGGGTCATGTGGGACTGTCAGAAAGACAAGAAAGTTTATGCCAAAATTCACAGGTGATGTCATTCCTCTCACAGATGCCTCCTCCAGTGACACACCTTCAGAAGACGACCTGGCCCAGGAACACCGCGAGAGGCATGTTCGAAGAAGGCGACGAAAGGGGCAGAAGTACAAGCAGCTCGAGAAGTGTGGGAAAGTGATAGCCCTGAAGTGGAAGGACAAGCGAGACGTCCACCTGCTTTCCACCGTCCACACAGGTGCCCAGGTGGATTCTGGCAAAATCCACTACAGAACCAGGAAGACCATCTACAAGCCCGACATGGTAGTGGACTACACTAAGAACATGCGCCTGGTGGACAAGTCTGACTGTCAGCTGTCAGGCGTTGAGTGTCTGAGGAAGACTGTGAAGTGGTATCACAAGCTCTTCCTCCACCTAGTTGATATCACGATGCTCAACGCCTACAACTTGTGGTTGGTAAAGAAGGATATGTCCCCAAACCAGAAGCTGAAATTCCGGGAGTTCGTGTACAACGTCTCATACCAACTCCTGGAGAAGTATGGCACCACCACTCACAGACGTACGGCATGGCGTGGGGATCACGTTCCTGACCGAGTGCAGGTGGGTGTCCAAAGACACTACCTGATCGGCACCGAGGTGATTGGCACTCGTCACAGGCAGGTGCAGTGCGTCGTCTGCAGCTCCAGTGTCAGGAAACCCCATGTCCCAAAAAGAGTCACCTCAATGTGCGCAGAGTGCAAAGTTCCACTCTGCATGGGCGAGTGCTTCAGGGACTACCACACCTTCAAAATTTTTTGAGTGTCGCCCTGCCCCGCCCTGCCCTGCACTGCCCTGCACTGCCCTGCCCTGGACTCGCCCCCTGCTCAGCCCTGCCCTGGACTCGCCCCCTGCTCAGCCCTGCCCTGGACTCGCCCCCTGCTCAGCCCTGTCCTGGACTCGCGCCCTACCTTACCTGACCTGACCTAATTGATCACGCTACCTCATAATGTAACATATATATTATATAATGTATAAGTTCCAAAGATGTCCCTGTGATATAGCTTTTACATTATATAATTGTATGTTTCATTATTTAGTTTATAAGTTTCAAATATTTACATGTTATATGCCTTATTTTTTTTATTATATCAATATATATGTTTGTTATTAGTCAAAGTCATGTGTATATAATTATTTTCTTACCTCAACTGAATTGTACAAAAATAAATATGTTTCAACAAATCCTGTCAAACCTACTAAGATAATAAAAAAAAACAATAATAAAACAAAAAAAACACAAGGTCATGTCATTGTATTCTTACAATATGATATATTCTATGAATATTTCATATTTATTGAATACAATGGCATGATCTTGTAAAAAAAAAAAATTTATCAAAAATGTTCTAGACAATATAAAACCTTCCCCATAACCCCCTCCTGGATTCGATCCCACAACCCTAGCACACTTTGAGTTTTCCAGTCCGCGACCTTACCAACCATGCCACAGGAGCTCATACCAAATATCACTCAAAACTTCGTGTCTACAATCGAAATGACAATATACAAAAAAAAATGAATTATCCCACCAATTTACGTTTGTAAATTGATGGGATTATCAATTATATCATGCCAAGGTTTATGAAAGTTTGTCTCTGTCAAGAATTAGTAATTATATAACTTTATTCTGTCCAAAATTGCCAAAACATTCAGCAAAATTGCCCCTCTCAGTGCGACTCCACTCATTTTCACACGGTCAAGCGGTGACCCTTGCCGCTCCCTTTAGGCCCTACTACACCAGCCACAGCAGCTCTGTCTGGGAACAAAATTTGTATAAATACAATAATGGATAAAATACTCTTCACAAATACATTTGTATTGTATAATATTGTAAATAAAAAAGAATAATAACTGTGTGGGTGTCGTAAATTGCTCAACCAGCTTTCTTATGTCTCGCCTACGCGCGTATATTGGATTATACATAGTCATGACTGTCATACAAATAATTGCAGTAGGTCTCGAATGTACATTTAGATTGCATATTACTTGGAAATAAATAAGTAAACGTTTCTCTGGTGGCAATCTACCCTTTCGCAAGTGTAAGGAGACACCATTCTATATTTAGCCCTTTATCGCAAAAGGCAATCTGCACGTGTTTACTGACCACCGTCGCTGGTGGTCTATAATATAGTACTTTATTGACAGTCAATGGCCTACATGTTTCTGTGGTACTTCACATGTGTCTAAAATGCAATGTCTGCTTGCATAAAAATGCAATTCTGAAGTCCATTTATACGTACAACATACGCATGTCTCAGTTTCTATCTATCTCTCTCTCTCTCTCTCTCCATTCCTGACTCATGTTATTGTAAAACTCTTGGTGGCAAGAAACACCAGACACCTGGAAGACAAGGTTCAAAATCCCAAGCATCCATACGCCTCGAGCGCCTTCACACTTGTCACACAGCTGGTTATCTATCTAGAGATCTGCCTGCCTTCCTTCCCTTGACGACTCACTCACTCCCTCCCTGCACCCCTGCATGCCTCCCTCCCTCCCTCCCACACACCCACCCCCAACCCACCCTTTCAGGCTTCCGTGTGCGAGAAACACATTCACAATTTGCGTAAATATCGCATCAATTGGGCTATATGCGGTATATTCCTTGTTATATGGGACGCCTACATACGTACACGTCTTTATTATAGCATGACAGTGCTCTAAATACAAGATTTACGTGATATGTATGGCGTAACACACCCTCTCCCCCTTTCATTCCCAGCACAGCTCACTCACACCTTGGTTCACGCATAGAAACTCTTTGATAATGTGCGTAAATATCGCATGAATTGGTCAATATGCGGTATATATTTTGATATATGGCACGTATATATACGTACAAGTCTGTATTATAGCATGACAGTGCTCTACGTACAAGATATACGTGATATGTATGGCGTAAACCACACTCTCAGCTCATAAATTGCCGCCAAACCTCCAACACATTTCATTCCCGCCTAAAAATTCTCTTATAATTCCCTTATATATTGCAATTTTTGGTCACTATGAGGCATATTCATTGTTATATGGGTGGCCTACACACGTATACATACTCTACATAGCCTAAAAGGGCTCAAAAATGGACATATACGTGATAATACGCCGTAACCCACCCCCTCCTCCCTCTCCTTCTATCCCCTGCGCGCGTAAATATTCGGAAGGGAAATCTCGCCGCTCGATGACAATCTAGCCGCGCGGTGCCATTCGCTCCACATTTTTCAACTACGGACCGTTCCCCCACCCCCCCCAAACATTTTTTGGGGGGTCAAATATATATGGGCCGATGCCCGCAAACATTCCCTACACGATGAGGTACTTTTTATCGAAATTTGCAATAGGTCCCCAAATCATCATAGGTGCGCACAGTCTTACCCTGTAGAAAACCCCCTGTGCGCCGCGGAGAGGTTAAGAGAGTAAAATGATTAAACAGACAAGTGTCACAATAGTGCTAAGGATTAAAGAAGGATGTTAGAAATCTACTATTAGTTTGAGAAAAAGGTCCTGGTTATCAGTATGCACATAATATATCAGCGAATTATACCTTATTTTAAATAGTATACTTAGTTACTAGTTCGTTAGAGATAACTCTCACATGAAATATACCACTTCAAGTCTGATTTCCTGACTCAGCCATAAATCATATATAACCCTACCTAATATAATCGGCCTGTTTCCTCAAAGCTAAATGACTCTATACAAAGCTAAAGAAACCTTGGCAATTTGAGCCGCTTTACATTCTAAATATGCCTAACTTTAAATGGAAACCAGCCAATTATGTCCTAAGATTTAATTATTTTCAAGTCAAAAATATGTACAAAATATTACATCATGTTACTCATGTAAATTATTAGCATGAGGGACATTGAGGAAAGTGGAAAGTGGAAGGAAGAGGGAAGGAGGGAAGAGGGAAGGAGAGGGGAGGGAAGTGAATGTGTGGGTAAGGATGGGGGGGGGAGGGGGGGGGTTGAATACTTGTTGTCAATGTGTTTCTCTCTCTATTATACAGTAGCTACTACTACTCTTACACAAACACACATTTATTTTTAAGCTGCATTGCATCAAAAACTACCACTGACATTTTGTTTTCAATACAAATCTCCCCCATGGATTTAGATAAGAACCATACTTAAATACACTTTTGTTTTGCTTTTATACTGTCAGGTATCATATTACTTTAAGCGAGGGGAGGAGAGGTAGAGAGAGGGGGGGGGGGGGAGTGTTGTGGTCAGCGAGGTTTATGGCTCCTTCCTCTATTCCCTTACTCCGCCTTTTCGCCTCTGCTGTACTTCGCTGTCTCTCTCCTGCATACTTCCCCCTGCTGCAGTCGTCCTCTCAGCATTAGCGCCATGCAGAATATTTCGGTCCACTTTCACACGACCAGCTTCTCCATGCACTGGCGCGATGACAGATGAGATGTGGGTGGAGAAGGGGGGGGGGGGCACACCCTAGGGTGAGTGGTGTTGGCTGGAGGCAGTCAAGAGTGGAGGGTATTTTGCCTGGCATCGGCTTGCCCCTCGTCCTTACGCCTCCCTCGCTGCCTGGCACAGCACTCTTCAATTTTCTGTCTCTTCTTTCACATGTTGTTTGATTTTGGTTAGATAGAACTCCAGAGTTTCACCCAATATCAAATCACCGTAATTTCCCACTCACCCTGTTGTATATTTCACAATTCCATCACCACCCCTTCCCTCACTAACTTGCTGTTCACCACGGAGAGAAAAATCCATACGTCCTCTCCCTTCAAAGGCTCGAACACACGTTTAACATTGTCACTATTGTCGACAGGGTGAATGAAAACAAAAATATATATATATAGTCTTCAGGGCAAAAATAAAAAATCAGTTACCGCTGCGACCATCGTCGACTGTTGCTATTATCACTATTATCGGTTATCGTAGGTGCTACTATAAAACGAATTACTGCGTCGACCATTATCGCAATTATCGTAATTACCGGTTATTGTAGCCACCATTATCGTAATTATTGATTATCGCTGTTATCATTATCGTACATATTGGTTATCGCTGCCACCATTGTCGTAAGTCTTGTTAATCGCTGCCACCATTGTCGTAACGATGGATTATCGCTGCCACCATTGTCGTATTTCTATCCTTCCTTTATCTTTCATTTATTACTATATAAGTCTCAGTTGGTAGCTTCAATACTAGTTACTTTATTATCAATATCCAAGAGGCTTATAGAGGAAATAACAAATAGAATACAGTTAGAAAAGCTCCTGTGAATATAAAGGATCTCTTTTCTATGGTATAATTATATGTTGAGAATCTTACTCTAAACAATGTAGATATATACACATATCTATCGTATATTTAAGTCTCGTTGTTTACTCTAGAGGTCGTTATAATTGCTATATTTATTAAGACATAAGAATCATGATAGAAGTAATTTATTTGGAGTATCTTTATACTCCCCCTGAGGGTTAGGGAATAGAATATGCCCCACGTGCCTTCTGCGTGTGTCGTAAGAGACGACTAAAGAGGTTGGGTAGGTGGGCTTGCGACCCCCACCCGGAAAAAATATCTAAGCAAAGACAAACGAATGAACAGCCTCGGATGCGGACGGAACCTACGTTGACGAACCTCGACCGACTAAGGACATTCCTTCAGACATTCTGAGAATGGCTACGTGGAATGTTAGTGGCATGAATTATGGCACAAAAGAGAGAGAGAGGTTCTGGAAGTGTTAGTGAAAGCCAGGCTGGATGTATGTGGAATGACAGAGACCAAATGGAAAGGTTCAGATGTGAGAGAGTGGGAGTGTGGAATTGGTGTGTGTGCTGGAGTGAGTGAAGGAACAGCGAGAGAAGGTGCATGTTTGTTTGTAAGTAGCAAATGGAAGGAATGTGTAAGAGAGTATGGGTCTGTGGGTTCAAGGATTGTGTGGGTGAGAATGAAAGTAGGAATACAAACGTGGGTGATTGTATGCTTGTATACCCCGACAGAGGATATACTTGAAAGAAAGAAAGAGGAGTTCTGGATGAATGTGGAGGCGTGCCTGGAGAAATTTGACAAGAACGAAAGAATATTTCTGATTGGGGATATGAATGGTAAGGTGGGTGATAGGAAAGTTGAGGGAGTGGTGGGAGGGTGGGGGGTACCATCAGAGGTGAATGGGAATGGTATTGCACTTGTGGACGTATGTGTGGGGAGGAGGCTGCGGATAGCCAACACCTTCTTCCGACACAGAATGATCCACAGGTACACGTGGAAACGGATGTTGACGATGAAGGATAAGACAGTGGTGGAACGAAAGTCATTGATTGATTATGTATGTGTGGATGAACGAATGAAGAAATCTGTGATGGATGCTAGGGTGTATAGGGGTATTGGAGGGGGTCTGTCTGATCATTACGGAGAAATGGATAGGCGACGGGCAGGGAGGTTTTAGGAAGGGAAGAGGATGTGTAGATCAGATTTTTACCCTGAATTGTGTTGTGGAGAAATATCTGGAGAAGAAACAAAAGGTGTATGTTGCCTTTAAGGACTTGGAGAAGGCCTATGACAGAGTGGATAGAGAAGGTTTGTGGAAAGTACTTAGAATATACGGAGTAGAGGGCAAGTTGCTGAAAGCAGTGAAGAGCATGTATGAGGGTGCAAAGGCGGCAGTACGTGTGGAGAGGGAGCAGAGCGAGTTCTTTGACCTGAATGTTGGTTTGAAACAGGGGTGTGTGATGTCCCCGTGGTTGTTTACTGTATATATGGATGGAGTCATGAAAGAAATACTATCAAGAGCAGTGGATGTTGGTGTATCGCTGACAAGGGAGGGAATTGAGTGGAAGCTACCTATACTGCAGTTTGCGGATGATACAGTTCTGATGAGTGATAAAGAATGGGATTTGCAGGGTCTGCTAAATGAGTTTGGAACAGGGTGCGAAAAACGGAATTTGAAGGTAAATGCGGGGAAGAGCAAGGTTATGGTCTTCGAAAGGGGTGAAATCACAGAGTGTGAGGTGAAGCTGAATGGTCAGGCTATGGAGATCGTCAATTCTTTTAAGTATCTGGACAGTGTGTTGAGTAAAGATGGGACTATGGATGAAGAAGTGCGGGAGAGGGTGCAACAGGGGAAGAGGGTTGTAGGAACGCTAAAAGCAGTAACAAGAAATAGGGTGGTCAGTATGGAAGTGAAGAAGTCCTTGCATGACAGTGTGGTAATCCCGACACTGACTTACGGAAGCGAAGCATGGACGTTGGTTGAGAGACTCAGACCAAGAGTGAGAGCAGTGGAAATGAATTACTTAAGGAGTGCGTGTGGAGTTACATGGAGGGATAGACAGACTAATGAGGAAGTAAGAAGGAGGTGTGGTGTGGAGGTAGATGTGCTGGAAAGTGTGAAAAGGAACAACTTGAGATGGTTCGGCCATATGGAACGTATGGAAAGTGAGAGAATGACTAAGAGGGTGTACGAGAGCGAGGTGGAGCGACAGAGAGGGAGAGGTAGACCGAATGAGAGGTGGAAGGATGGAGTGAGGAAGCACATGAACGAAGGCGGTGCTGGTTGGGGGGAGGGGTGTCAACTGACTGGGGACAGAGGTGCATGGGGGCGGTTCGTTCGTGGCCACCCCTTCGGGGATCACGGCGTCAGGCAATAGATAGATAGATAGATCTTTATATATTTATAAGAATATATTTTGGTTATAAAATCACAATTATAAATTTTGTAATTTATAATGTTTTTTACTTTTTATGTAATTAAAGTTTATACATTGTTACACTTTCAAAATAATAGTTTCACAGAGTTTGTTAATTGACTGAATAATTACCAAGACCGACTTGGTTTTGTTATAACAAGTATTGTATGATATCAATCCTTTGTTTATATTTAACACATATAGTATGATCTCAAAACACCGTTTCCTAATAAATGTTTCCTAAGTTAATGATTCCAACCACAGCTAACATCGGTTTTATTTATATTTTAATTGGTACTCACTATTAATACGTGTGTGTCGTGTGTGTCTGTGACAGGGACTCCTGATTATGAAGAGACCCATGATGGGACTTTGTCAGCTACGGGAAGCTGTTGCTGTTGTTGTGGTGGTTTGTCTGGTACTGACTGTTTGAATTCAATATCCTTCTTTTATGACAAAATCTACTAACTTTTTCAATACCTTATTAGGTGAACTTCTATGCAATCAATGTAACTCTATGTAATATAGACTCGTGGTGAGATGACAAACATATCTTTACAAATCATATGACTTATTTAGGTCTGAATAGGTTTGTAAGGTCTGTATAGAAATGGTAATTTCTCTGGCCTTCTGGTAGCACGTATTGAGAGAGAGAACTCATTGTTCCTAATGTGCTTATAGCTTAAGGTTTTGTAGAGAGGGGATTACATACACATGGACTCTCTAGTTCGTACTATCATCAATGTTCTCTCTTTTCCCATAAACATTCATTATGTCACTTATTCTCTAGTTTTAATGCTTATAACTTAGTATCTATATCTTTATTTACATGGTTCAATAATCAATCACTAGAAGAAGAATTTATGTCGACATCATGTGGTCTCGACATATTGCCCTCACCAACAAGCTGGAAACACTTCAGGAATTTGCAACGCTCAATGTAGGAGTATCATCAAATGTAGCAATTACTACCACTGCGTAATCTTCCAACAGCCCAACGCCTGATGTAACGGTACCCGCTTCAGTACATGCACCACATCAGGATGATTTAAATAATTACTTCGCTCTCCCCCAGGATAACTTTCGCGTCGTGAGCAACAACGTTCGCCCCATCACAAGGAAGATCATCACCGAAACCATGTGCCAGAACTGTTACCAGATTCATGCGAACTTAGACGAGGAAGCAGAAATGGAAGAAATTTGGCTTGTATGAGATTCCATGGTTCGTGGCTAACTTCCGGAGTTCTGCGCCATGGCACCCGGGACCAGGAAGCGCATAACAGAATCTTGGCTCAATACAGAAGACAGAGACTATTTAGCAGAGTATGCACTTACCGGTTATGTAATGTTTGAGAAAATCCGAATTAATATAAATGGAGGTGGCGTTTTACTTTTTATCAAAGAAAGTCTTAACCCAACCCTCTTTTGTCCAAACCTCAAATTGTGAATGTGAACACATCCTTTGTGCTATTAAATAATAATAAAGGTACAAAAATATTAATTGCATTAATATACTGTGACGCATGTCGATTGTGAGCATGCTGTACAGAACGCCTAGTCATGCCCCACTCTCGCTAGGATCGTCAGGGCAGGAACTTTGGCTGTAGTCTGTGTAGAGTTTCCTAACTTAGTTCATGTGAGCCGTTGCACTATAAGTATTATGAATATGTATGTTGTTTTCATCTGAGTCAACGAGTTCTATTTTATATCATTAGTTATAAGTATTGTGTATAAAACTTATTTGTAATGATGAGAGGAGAGAGAGAGATTACGTAACGGGGGTCAGTGGATGCGCCATGCGGGAGGTGGGCCTAACTCACTAGCGCTCCCCCCCTCCTCCCTCCTCCCCCTCAGTGCGTGGGAAAGCCTTTGTCTATCCCAGATTGAGAGAGATAAATTACGTAATGATTGTCAGTGGGTGGTCCTTAGTAGTTTACGTTGGGCTCACTAGAGGGCCGAGTATAAAAAGGGAAGTCTCGCCACATTTTCTTCAGAACTCATTAGGCAGAGCGACTTCTCATTTCCCTTGCTAACTATAGATATTCTTCTGACTGATGTGAACTTTCTCTACTATCTTTACAGCCTTTTTTCCTCTTTTCCCGACCCTTTTTAACTTCAGTGGTCCCGTTGGTGCAGAGCTAGTCAGCCAACGTATTATCGCTTGAGTTCTCACGAGATATATGCCTAGTAGATAGCCTATTTTGGAAGGGATAATTTAGAATAGGATTGATTAATGTTTGTTGCACTCGTATATGCATTTCCCTGTGTATTATTATTATTGTTCCTGTTTTCTGCTGGTCTAGGTAATGCTAGACTGGGATAAGGCTACTGGTGTTGTGATTCCCGATGTGTACTAGATTTTGTTGAACCTGTACAATCGCAACGGAGACGTGGGAAGCCTAGGTGGTCTTTCTGACTGTGTACCTTGTGAGTTTAGCACTGTGTTGCGAGTGAGGGCTTTTGCCTCTGCCACCCAACACTGTACTAACTCGTTTGCTTTGACTTTGAGAGGATCGCCAGGAGAGAACCAGATACTAGCGATCTGGATCTCTCAAGAGAGCATCCCGTCAATTAACGTAATTTGGCCGCACAGCCTTAAGGACCTCGCTAGGCTACGAGCCGCTTGCTCAACCATTGTTTCCTAGCCTACTACATCCCAGCTAGACTTTGCTCGATCAGCAGATACAGAATAGTATTGAAGCTTTCCTTATGTATGATATTGTTTAAGCACTATTGATTTCATGTGTTGCACGCTTAGCTACTTTAGTGATTAGTGGCCCACGAGCACAATCCGAGTAGGCTATTGCCGGTGCATTGGCGGAGTACTTCTTTTTAATGTTTGCCATTTACTATTGCCTATTCTTATAATTCTTCTTATGTCAATTTAAACCTTTAATGCTACTTAATTGCCAGTGTGTTGCTTATTGAATTGCTGTTCAAAATCCGATACGTACTTCTTACGAGCATCCGAGAAGCATCTAACTTTTTCAGAAGATTCCTTGCTCGATGCTTAAGGACTATTGATTAACGTAACGTAATAGTGCCGATCCGAAGTAGAGGGTGGAGGACTTCTTAAGTTCTTAGTCAAGGGTGGATTACTTCGGCTTCGGCCAACACTATTCTTTGGTGTTGTTGTTTCTTACTTCTTTGTTTGATTGTTGACCAGACTAGATAATTCCTGTCTCTTTATTAGTCTGTTGTTGAACACTAGTACCGAGTTCTTATATACCCCGTTATAGCAGATCGAACTCTGGAGGGTATTGGTGTTTTTTGTTCGGCTGGCAGTACTTAGGGTTTGGGATCGTGTGTTTCCGTTGTGGCAGCGAGCCGTACTCGAGTCCTGATTAAGAGCCCCTGTGTACCCGAGTGCCAGGTTGTAACAAATGGCGACCTTGCTTAGGATTTTGTGAACAGTATACATTTTTGCAGAGTTGTACAACATTTGTTTGTTTGTATTTTAGCGTGCATATTGAAGAATATTTTTTTTTGTATGGCAATTAGTAAAGCATTTAAGAGACTCCAGTTAATTTAGTAATTAGTGCTTGCATAGGAAGTTTAACACTTTTGTCTCGAGAATTTTTTGTGGACTTCAGTATGTCGTGCACTAGCACTGACGATGAGCGAGAGATGCCATTTGAAGGTGTGCCGTTAGTAATCAGTGAGGAGGATGCTAGAGTTTTTGTGAGTAAGCGGTACCACGTGACGAAGGAGAGGCTGACTGGGGTGGATGTTTGTGGCTTGCACCTGATAGCCAAGGTTTTGGGCATTTCCAATGTAGTAGGGATGTCCAAGGGGGAGCTGATTTCCTGGGTGTTGCGTGGGCGACATGGGGTTTCGGAGGAGAGGGCGTTTGGGGGGGTTCCTCCCCAGATCCCCTCTCACTCGACTCCCACAGTGCCGTCCACTCAGTTACCGGAGGTTAGCACTCTCCCACAGAGGGATGAGAATTGGCAGATTGGAGTGCCCTCGGGTGGTGCACATGGTGGTTCCCCAGTTTTTGCCCCCCCTCCTTCAGTAGTGGCAGCTCCCTCTTCCTGCCTGTCTCCAGATATGGTATTTAGACTTGAGCTTGCTAAGATTGAGGCTGAGGCTAGGAAGCAGGAGATTGAGGCTAGGAAGCAGGAGAATGAGACCAGGAGGCAGGAGGATGAAACGAGGAGGCAGGAGATTGAGGTTAGGAGGCATGAGGCTGAGCTTAGGTACGACTCAGAGAAATATTGTGCCCAATTAGATTTAGATAAGACTCGTGCAGAGTCGACAGGGATTCGGATGGGCCGTGAGGGCCAAGTAAGAGAACAGTCCTTAGCCCACTTAGTCAAATTGGTGCCGGTATTTAGTGAAACTGAAGTCACAGAATTTTTTAATCGTTTTGAGAAGAAGTGTAGGGAGCATAATTGGCCTGAAGAGAAGTGGGCAGCTCTAGTCTCCTCAAGACTTACGGGTAAGGGTCTGAAGGCTTATGATGCACTGCCTTTAGAGTCTTGCATTGACTACCCAGTATTGAAGAGAGCTGTCCTACGGGCATACGAGTTGCAACCGGAAACATATCGATTGAAGTTTCGGGGTGTTACAAAGACTAGGGAGGCGACCTTTCTTGAACATGCCCGGGACTTAAAAGATGCACTTACAAACTGGACACGTTCTGAGAAAGCTGAGACGGCCGAACAGTTGACTGAGCTGTTTCTGCTCGAGCAGTTTTATAAGTGTACTGGTGCAGAAATGACTTTAACTATTAAAGAAAAGAACCCAAAAACTCTACAGGAGGCAGCTGAGATGGCCGACCTCCGGCTATCACTAATTCGTGGGTGCGGGTCTGCCCAGCGTAGTGAGGCAGGTAACAAGGGGCGTGACGCCCCACCCCCCTGAGTTAGTGATATACATTATGCAAACAAGTACAAGAGCCATGATACCAAGACTGACCACAAGACTAGCACCGTCCCATTTAAGAAGGGGCCGGGCCCTTCCCAGTACCAAGGGAAGCCCAAAGGGGAGTTGGAGTGTTATCATTGTCATGAAAAGGGGCACTTTGCAAGAGACTGTCCTAGCAAACCACCTACAGCAGCTGTGTCTTTGGCCTGCAACATTGGTGTGTCTCCGAAGTCATCTGAGTTTGCCCGGGGCAGTTCGTCAGAGGCTGAGGCACAGCCAATGCAGAAGCACCTGGGAGGCTCGAACCCTGCTCAGGATGCTTTTTGTGACCATAGAGGGCGTGGTTGCGTGATGTGGGCGGGGCGCAAGCATGGAGTAGAGGTCTTGCGTGATACAGGTGCTTCCCAGACTCTGATGAATAACTTGACTGGCTACCCTATAAACGCGGCTCGGGTGGTAGTGGTGCAGGGTATTAATGCAACTCGGTCATACCCGCTGGTGCGGTTGGAGTTGGAGGTGGATGGTGTGGCACGTGAATTGGATGTCGGGATTGTGGAGAAACTGCCAGTGGAGGGCGTCGACCTTCTTCTCGGCAACGACTTTGCAATGCCCGTTTCTGAGGTTCTACCCTTAGTCGTTGCCGAGAGGCCGGCCGACGTGAGTGGGGAAGAGCAAGAGTGGGTCGAGCGGTGCCAGACACAACCCATGGTGTGTGTTGTCACTAGAGCTCGGGCAGCTAAAGTGTCACAGCCTAGTCCTCCGTCTTCAGACCAGCGGAGGAACGATCAACAGGAGGAGGCTAAAGCAGGAGTTGGTTTTAAGAGTTTTGACTCGGCGGCTCTCCCGGGTGATTCAGTATTGGCACCTATGTTGGAGTCTGGAGAGGCCCCAGGACCTGTCACAGCTAGTGAGGAGGTAGGGCAGGAAGAGACTCCGAGGCAGCAACATTACACACGGAGAGAAAAAAGGTTTGCTCAGTTTGATATTGGGGGAGGACTTGGGTTGCTTCGGAAGCATCTAGACAGGTTGGTTCCCTCAGATATTTGTAAACTGCAGTTGGAGGATCCGGAAGTTCAGAAGTGTGGTAATGGTGCTGTCGAGATCAAACACGAGGACGGGGAAGCATGTCATGTGAACCTGTTGGAGGAGCTTGTGAGGCAACCACCTGAGCAGCCTACTGTCCCTGCGTTGGTCTGCCGCGGCCAAGGTGGAGAGGAGAGGGGGGCAGTAGGGCACAGGTGGAGGAGAGTAGGGATTGTCATGTCTCGGCGGAGCAGTGGGCGGGGGACACGAGTCTGGTGGCTGTGGAAGCGCTAGAGCACCTGCCTGAGCAGCAGTGTGCAGCACTCCAGCACCAGCTCGGTTCATACCCCACTGGTCGTGCCGAGCCCCTGAGTCTCACAACTCGGGCGGTGCAAGATGTTCCGCGAGCAGGTCACGTGAATGTTGAAAGACCGTTAGCCTCGTTGTTTCGGTGGTTCAAGGTGGGCGACGAGGCTTTGGCATGGTTGCCAGGTCAGGGTCGACCCATGGCTGCCAAGGGTGGTGGTCAAAAGGAGGACATTGAGCAGATTGGTGAGGTTGGCTGTGGAGTGGATGTGCCCGGTCGTCACATAGCCTCCCAATGCTGCTCTAGTCTAATGCAACAGCCCTACCATAGACCGACTGTATCTGGCCATGTCTCTAAAAGCGGTGATGCTGAGCAGGCAGATGTCGTCACAAGGAATGCGGGGGTGCGCATGTACGGTATCGGCGGGGAAGCCTTAGCAATAATGAACTATGGGAGTGACTGCACAGGTGGTACTGATTGTCCCTCTCATGACCTGGCTGTTCTAGGGACGAAGGTGGAGAAGGAGGGAGACTACAGGTTAGAAGCTGCGGTCTCGGCTGGGTTGTGGGAGGGCGCTAGGCATGTTGTTCGTGGAGACAGTGCAACGCAGTTGTTTACTAGGCTATGGCAGTACTTTCGCATGTTTGTTGCTTCTCCAGGCCTGATGTACGGGGTAGAATCCGACATGCAGGCTGGAGATAGTGCAAGGCTCAGTTTAATTCCCTACCGTATAAATCCTGCTCGACAGCCTATGGTGCAAGCAGAGCTGGATTACGTGTGGACGAAGGGTCTGAGGGATAAGGAATGTCGTGAGTGGTCGTTGCCTGTAACTTTGCAACCGGTGTTAAGTGGCAAGATCAGTGAGTGTGTTGATTGCGAGAGTGTGTGTGCATTATCCCTGACAGACGCCTATACCTCATCAAGAGTTGACGACACCCTAGACCGCCTCGGGGCTGCATCGCCTATCACGAGAGTGGATTTAGTGAGGGGTTACTGGCGGGTACCTTTGTCCGAGCGTGCTAAAGAGGTATGTGGTTTTGTTGTGGACGGGTGTACCTACCGGTGCAATGTTATGCCTGACGGACTTAAGAATGCACCAGCAACGTTTCAGAACCTGATGAATGAAGTGGAAAAGGACGATGATGGGCTGGAGCATCCGGTTAGGTTCTGCTCGGAGAAGTGCAATTCGGCCCAGGGGAGCTGCTCTGTTGTCGAGGAGGAGCTGCTGGCGGTTGTGCTTGCGCTGGGGCATTTCGAGGTCTATGTTCCAGCCTATGGTCCGGTCGTTGTAGTTTACCCAGATCATCACCCTCTCAAGATCTTGGACCTGTTTCACAATCGGAATATGAGGCTGACCAGGTGGTCACTAAGGTTATTGGTATATAACCTGGACATACGCCATATTGCCGGTTGTGACAACGTGGTTGCAGATGGTCGTTCAAGGGTATGTGATCCTGGGTAGATTGACACACGGGTAGCCTCCTGCTTTAGTTTGAATAGTATTTTGCGCTTGGTGCTTGTTGGCTCGCGGTTGTAGCCCAGCGTATTGGGTCGTAAAGCAGGAGTTGAGCGTTTGGTATAGAAGAAAATAGGCTGCCCTTATAGTGCAGCCGGGAAAAACATATTAAAATATAAAAATCATAAAAAAACTCTTTCTTTTGATATAGATAATTGTATAAGTTTGTCATAGCCTATAGAGTTTGAGTAGTCCACGAACTATCAAACGGCTGAGCTGCTGTAAGCTCGCTCTGGGAGCATGATATTGTGTCTTTTGCTATTGTTGGGAGGAGTTATAAAATGTGAATTTTTTTTTAAAGAATAAGATGTGTTTTGGTGATAAACTCAGCTTTGTTTTAGTGCCATGCGCTCGCTGGGTGTGAGGGGCTTGATGGGGTTCTGTGTGTGTCAGATTTTAGCTCAAGGTTGAGCAAGTAAAATCTTGGGGGAGGTGTGACGCATGTCGAGTGTGAGCATGCTGTACAGAATGCCTAGTCATGCCCCACTCTCGCTAGGATCGTCAGGGCAGGAACTTTGGCTGTAGTCTGTGTAGAGTTTCCTAACTTAGTTCATGTGAGCCGTTGCACTATAAGTATTATGAATATGTATGTTGTTTTCATCTGAGTCAACGAGTTCTATTTTATATCATTAATTATAAGTATTGTGTATAAAACTTATTTGTAATGATGAGAGGAGAGAGAGAGATTACGTAACGGGGGTCAGTGGGTGCGCCATGCGGGAGGTGGGCCTAACTCACTAGCACTCCCCCCCTCCCCCCTCCGCTCAGTGCGTGGGAAAGCCTTTGTCGATCCCAGATTGAGAGAGAACAATTACGTAATGATTGTCAGTGGGCGGTCCTTAGTAGTTTACGTTGGGCTCACTAGAGGGCCGAGTATAAAAAGGGAAGTCTCGCCACATTTTCTTCAGAACTCATTAGGCAGAGCGACTTCTCATTTCCCTTGCTAACTATAGATATTCTTCTGACTGATGTGAACTTTCTCTACTATCTTTACAGCCTTTTTTCCTCTTTTCCCGACCCTTTTTAACTTCAATGGTCCCGTTGGTGCAGAGCTAGTCAGCCAACGTATTATCGCTTGAGTTCTCACGAGATATATGCCTAGTAGATAGCCTATTTTGGAAGGGATAATTTAGAATAGGATTGATTAATGTTTGTTGCACTCGTATATGCATTTCCCTGTGTATTATTATTATTGTTCCTGTTTTCTGCTGGTCTAGGTAATGCTAGACTGGGATAAGGCTACTGGTGTTGTGATTCCCGATGTGTACTAGATTTTGTTGAACCTGTACAATCGCAACGGAGACGTGGGAAGCCTAGGTGGTCTTTCTGACTGTGTACCTTGTGAGTTTAGCACTGTGTTGCGAGTGAGGGCTTTTGCCTCTGCCACCCAACACTGTACTAACTCGTTTGCTTTGACTTTGAGAGGATCGCCAGGAGAGAACCAGATACTAGCGATCTGGATCTCTCAAGAGAGCATCCCGTCAATTAACGTAATTTGGCCGCACAGCCTTAAGGACCTCGCTAGGCTACGAGCCGCTTGCTCAGCCATTGTTTCCTAGCCTACTACATCCCAGCTAGACTTTGCTCGATCAGCAGATACAGAATAGTATTGAAGCTTTCCTTATGTATGATATTGTTTAAGCACTATTAATTTCATGTGTTGCACGCTTAGCTACTTTAGTGATTAGTGGCCCACGAGCACAATCCGAGTAGGCTATTGCCGGTGCATTGGCGGAGTACTTCTTTTTAATGTTTGCCATTTACTATTGCCTATTCTTATAATTCTTCTTAAGTCAATTTAAACCTTTAATGATACTTAATTGCCAGTGTGTTGCTTATTGAATTGCTGTTCAAAATCCGATACGTACTTCTTACGAGCATCCGAGAAGCATCTAACTTTTTCAGAAGATTCCTTGCTCGATGCTTAAGGACTATTGATTAACGTAACGTAATAGTGCCGATCCGAAGTAGAGGGTGGAGGACTTCTTAAGTTCTTAGTCAAGGGTGGATTACTTCGGCTTCGGCCAACACTATTCTTTGGTGTTGTTGTTTCTTACTTCTTTGTTTGATTGTTGACCAGACTAGATAATTCCTGTCTCTTTATTAGTCTGTTGTTGAACACTAGTACCGAGTTCTTATATACCCCGTTATTGCAGATCGAACTCTGGAGGGTATTGGTGTTTTTTGTTCGGCTGGCAGTACTTAGGGTTTGGGATCGTGTGTTTCCGTTGTGGCAGCGAGCCGTACTCGAGTCCTGATTAAGAGCCCTTGTGTACCCGAGTGCCAGGTCGTAACACCTTCTTGCTGGAAGTTTGCTCTCATTCAACCTGTCCCAAAGAAGGGTGACCACTCTCAACACTCAAACTATCGTCCAATTGCTCTCATCTCTTGTATCTCTAAAGTTTTTGAAACTATTCTTGCTTCTAAATTTCTTAAGCATTTCTCTTCTCATAATCTACGCTGCATGTCTGCCTGCCGAGATCGGAACCTCTCCGGGTGGTCAGGGGCCGGGGGAGTGCTGAAGCGACCTTTGGTAACCCTGGTCTCTGGGTCTTCTCCTGGGTGACCTGGATGTGTGAGAGTTTGTGTTTTTTATCTGTGTTTATTTTGTGTTTTAGTTGTTTTTGTGTTTTCCCTGTTCTTCCTCTGTCTTGAGTCGGCTACCCCCAAAATGGGGATTGGGCCTGAGCATATAGATAGATAGATAATCTACTCTAAGATCGCCAGTATGGCTTCTATATAAGGGTCGCTCTACTGGTGATCTTCTTTCATATCTTACTAACTCTTGGTCATCCTCCTTTCGGGACCTCGGTGAGACCTTTTCTATTGCAATAGACATATCAAAGGCCTTTGATAGAGTCTGGCACAAATCTTTAATTTCTAAACTACCCTCCTTCGGTTTTTATCCCTCCATCTGTGTCTTTGTCTCTTATTTCCTTTCCGGCCGTTCCATAATTGCGGTTGTGGATGGCCATCGCTATCTTTCTAATCCTATCAACTCCGGTGTTCCTCAGGGCTCTGTCCTATCTACCATTATCTTTCTAATTTTCATAAACGATCTTCTCAACTGTACCTCCAGTCCCATCCATTCATACGCAGACGACTCTACCTTACACTACTCAATTAGTTTTCCAGAACGCCCCAGCCAGCAATACCTCAAAAACAAACATAATGAAGCCATAGAACACTTATCTGCTGATCTAACTACTATTTCCAATTGGGGCAGGGAAAACCTTGTTACCTTTAATGCTGTACAGGGGCACGGTGCGTCCTTGTATTGAGTATTGTTCACATGTATGGGAAGGATCCTCTCACACCGCACTCCTAGACAAAGTTAAAAGGAAGGCCTTTCGTATTATTAACTCACATCCACTCACCAACTCTCTGTAATCTCTCTCTCTCCGCCGCAATGTTGCATCTCTCTCGCTATTATATCACTACTATAATAATCAGTGTTCCTCAGAGCTCTCTCAGTGTATATCACCTCCTCTACATAGGGCACATGGTACCCGATTTGCAACACAATCCCACCCGTAGTCTGTGCAACTCTCCAACCCAAGAGTGAAACGTTACTCTGCGACTTTCTTCTATTCAACAGCTGAACTCTGGAACTTTCTCCAAGAATCAGTCTTTCTTTCTTCCTAAGACTTAAGTTGCTTCAAACTCTGTGTGTCCAGGCGTTTTGGCTCGAACGTCTCTTGATTTTGGCCCTGTCACTCTTTCAACTCTGCGGGAGGCACTCGTTACATGCAGTTCTGCATTTTGCCTCCCTCACTCATATAGAGAAACACACACACTCACACACACACACACACACACACACACACACAAACACACACTCACCTCTCTCACTGTCACCCTCTGGTAGGAGAAACGCCATGTGAAGCTGGGCCTTTATGGGAATAATATTTTGCTTTACAACTTCTTTGATCGAACTGAAGGAGCTGAAAATTAGAAGGTCTATATATTACAGGACCAACCTCATATGGCTATATCCTACCAGTAGATTGATGCAAAATGTACCTGTAGCTCCCAAATAGTAACAACTGAAGGAGCTGTAAATTAGAAGGTCTATATATTACAGGACCAACCTCATATGGATATATCCTACCAGTAGACCAGTAGACTGATGCAAAATGTACCTGTAGCCCCCAAATAGTGACAACTGAAGGAGCTGTAAATTAGAAGGTCTATATATTACAGGACCAACCTCATATGGATATATCCTACCAGTAGACCAGTAGACTGATGTAAAATGTACCTGTAGCTCCCAAATAGTAACAACTGAAGGAGCTGTAAATTAGAAAGTCTATATATTACAGGACCAACCTCATATGGATATATCCTACCAGTAGACCAGTAGATTGATGCAAAATGTACCTGTAGCTCCCAAATAGTAACAACTGAAGGAGCTGTAAATTCTATCTATCTATCTATCTATCTATATGCTCAGGCCCAATCCCCAGTTTGGGGGTAGCCGATGCAAGACAGAGCAAGAACAGGGAAAACACAAAAACACATACAACAACAAATAAACACAGATAAAAAGCACAAACTCACACACATCCAGGTCACCCAGGAGAAGACCCAGAGACCAGGGTCACCAAGGTCGCTCCAGCACTCCCCCGGCCCCCGACCACCCGGAGAGGTTCCGATCTCGGCAGGCAGACATGCAGCGGAGCCAAAGCCACAAGCCCTCCCACCACACTTCCAGGCGCACCCTTCATATTAATCGTCTCCCCGGGCCAGGCGCCTGATGGACTATTATCTATTCCAACTTGCGCCCGACCCCTTACTAGAAATGACCACGTGTTCACTCAACTATTCATAAGCATTCTCCATTCACTCCTGTCCACCACCACTTCCCCTGCCTGATCTATAGTCATTCCTCTATCATCCAAAGCTTTTCTTACACAGTCTCTCCATCTCAATGGGGGTCTTCCTGCCCTTCTATCTCCCCTTGTACCTGACTCACATATTCTCTTTGTAAGCCTTTCATCTCCCATTCGTTCAACATGACCATACCAGCTCAGCACCCTTCTGTCCACTCTGGCTGACAAATGTTCCTGCTGCCCCACTCTCCTACGTATATCTTCATTCCTCAATCTGTCTCTACGAGTAACTCCACACATACTCCTCAAGCAGCTCATCTCCATCACATCCAGCCCTCTTTTCTCCTTTTTCTTCAGAGCCCATGTCTCAGCCCCATACATCACTGTTGGCACAACAATTCCTTGATACAGTGCACTTTTTACTTTCACTCCGAGATTTCTCGTCTTCCACATACTTCCCATTGCTCCGAAAACCTTCCTTCCTTCACACACTCTCTGTTTTACCTCCACTTCCATACCTCCACTCCTGCTTATCGTTCCTCCTAGATATTTAAAACACTCTACTTGTTCCAATATTTCCCCATCCAGCCTCACATCTAGATTCACCCTATGCTCTCCCCTATTACACACCATTACTTTACTTTTATTGACATTCACCTTCAGTTTCCTCCTTCCACAAACCACACCAAACTCTTTGACTACCCGCTGCAGTTTCTCATCAGAATCCGCCACCAATGCTGTGTCATCAGCGAACAGCAACTGATTCAACTCCCAATCTCTACCATTCTTTCCTACTAAACCCAATCCTTTTCCCATAGTTCTCCTTTTCACCTCCCTCACCTCACCATCCATTAACATATTAAACAGCCATGGTGACATTACACAACCCTGTTGCAAACCTACCTTTACCTCAAACCATTCACTCAACTCACCAGCCTTTGACCCCACCTTTCGTTTGCATCTTTTTTCGCTTCTCTAATTTTCCGTTTTGCCTCTCTCCTTTTCTCCTTGTACCTCTCCCATACCTCAACACTACCATCCTGTAAAACCCTCTCAAAACAGTCTCTTCTCCTCAACTGCCTTTCTCACCGTATCATTCCACCACTCGCTTCCCTTCCTGATACCTCTCTCTCCTACTTTCCTTTTGCCGCATACTACCTCTGCACTTGCTTTCACTCCTTCCTTAAACTGTTGCCATTCAACCTCTACTTCTCTCTCTTCCATCTCTCTCACTTCCATCCACTTTTCATTTAGTCTTTCCTTGTACTCCCTCTCTTTTTCACTCTTCTCTAACTCACTAACTTTTATTACCTCTCTTACTTCACGCTTGTCTCTTATTCTCCTGTAACTCTTAACTCTTAGCTTTCCCACCACCAGGTAATGATCTGACATACCCTCCGCCTCACCTCTCATCACATTCACATCCAGCAGTCTACACAATCTTTCCCTTGTCACCAGCACATAATCCATCAATGCCCTCTCTACAATCTCTCCCCTCACAAGTCTATGCCAGGTGTACTTGAGTATACGCCTTTTTTTTTAAGAACGTATTACCTACACTCATTCTGCACTCTTCACATACATTTTTCAGTCTTTCTCCACTCTCGTTTACACCATCCACACCAAAACTACCGATGACTCCCTCAACAGGCTCATTTCCTACCCTAGCATTTAGGTCCCCTAAAACTATAACATTTTCATTTTCATCAAACCCTTGTAGACAATCTCTCAAATCCTCCCAGAAACCCTCTACCTCGTCTAACTCTCTTTCACTTCCTGGTCCATACGCACTTACAAAAACCCACCTTTCACCCTTAAACCGCATTCGCACCCACATTAGCCTTGATGACACCTCTTTCCACTCTTTTATAAACTCTCTCAACTCCTCCTTCACAATAATAGCCACTCCTTCTTTCCCCCCCGACTCCCTCGTCTACTCCAGACTTTCTACCAATCACGTTTCCAAAATCCACTTCTCCCTCTCCTTTCATCTTTGTTTCATTCAGTGCAAGGACATCATACATACATCTTTCAAATAACCTTCCAATATCCTCTCGCTTCTCATTCGTACTACATCCACGCACCATTCAAAGCTCCTATTCTTAGGGTCCGGGACCACGAACACGTTCCCTCGCCCCTATCTCTGTCTCGTTTTTTTGGTAGATTTATTTAAGGGGAGAAGGATACCAGGCCCCCCCCGCCCCCGATCCCCTTTAGCCGACTTTTACGTCTCGCCGGAGAAAAGCGGTGGTGGAAATTTCTCACCCCTCCACCACAGAGGAGGCTACCTGCACCAGAAAGTGGCGGGCGTTGGGGTCGCCGCATCCCTACGCCATTTGAAAAAATTAGAGATGCAGAAGGAGAAAAAGATAGAAGGGGCTATGGGAAGTAGAGGACACCAACCATCACTCTGACAAAGGGTCAGCCCACCACAAATTAGCTGTAAATTAGAAGGTCTATATATTACAGGACCAACCTCATATGGATATATCCTACCAGTAGACCAGTAGACTAATGCAAAATGTACCTGTAGCTCCCAAATAGTAACAACTCAAACAAAGATGTTATGGCATAGGTTTAGTTAGGATGGTTGTTTGGGTGTAGAATGCTTTAGTTGGACCTGGAGAAAATGACAATGGTTGAGTTTTACTGGATGACAACTGACTGAATTGTCGGGGAACACATTGACCATTGTGGCATATATAATTAACATATTTTCCAGTCTCCGTCACACTCCTCCTCTTATTCTTACCCACTCTCTCTCACACACACCCCACACACACACACACATTCGCGCACACACACACACACACACACACACACTCTATCTCCCTTCAAGTAACTTCCTCAAGGGAAAGGTGGAGAGGAACTCTGGCTTTTCACTACAATTTTTGACAACCACGCTCAAAGCAGATTATTTTTGGTTGCACAATTTTCAGAAACGTTTAATGCAAAGGCTGCCTGACCAAAGTACCCTAATAATATTGAGCCATTAAAGCGGTCTTTTGAATAGACCTTTACCCACTGTGTTATATTATGGTTATATACTGAGGGTTTCAGTTTTAATTTGGCCTTCCTAATTTTGTCCAATAATTGACAGAGTCTTTGTATAATTATGTTCTGTCTGGATATTTGAGAATATGATGACGTTGTCCAAATATGCTAGACACGTGCGGCACGCCAATCCCTTCAGTACTGATATAAT
Source organism: Lithodes maja (assembly GCA_037953745.1). NCBI lineage: Eukaryota > Metazoa > Arthropoda > Malacostraca > Decapoda > Lithodidae > Lithodes > Lithodes maja. Next base: position 56,852 of record JBAKBP010003464.1, on the reverse strand, counting down.
TGTTGATATAAAGTTTGAGCTATATATGGCTGTTCAATAAATATATGGATGAAGTCATGAAATAAATACAAGGAAGCACAGTGGATGTTGGTGTACCTCTGATAAGGGAAGGAAGCGAGTGTAAGTTGCCTGTACTGCAGTTTGCTGATGATAAACTTCTGATGATCAATAGTGAATGGGAGTTGCAGGGGCTGGTAAATATGTTTAGAACAGTGTGTGAGAAACGGACTCTGAAGGTAAATGCAGGGAAGAGCAAGGTTGTGGTCTTTGAAAAGGGTGCAGCAAGAGTGTGAGGTGAGGTTGAACGGTCTGGCTATGGAGAATGTCGGCTCATTTCAGTATTTGGGCAGTGTGTTGAGAAAATATGGAAGTATGGATGAAGAAGTTGGGGAGAGGGTGCAACGGGGGAAGAGGGTTGTAGGAATGCTGAAAGCAGTAACAAGAAATAGGGTGGTCAGCATGGAAGGGAATAAATCCTTGCATGACAGTGTGGTAATCCCGATATTGACTAACGGGAGCGAAGCATGGACGTTTGTGAAGAGACTCAAACCAAGAGTGAGAGGGGTGGAAATGAGTTACTTGAGAAGTGCGTCTATGGAGGGATAGACAGACGAATGAGGAAGTAAGAGAGAGGTGTAGTGTGGATGTAGATGTGTTGGAAAGTGTGAAAAGAAACCCCATGACATGGTTCGGGCCAGCGAGATAATTACTAAGAGAGTGTATGAGAGCGAGGTGGAAGGACGGAGAGGGAGGTGGAAGGATGGAGTGAAGAAGTGTATGAGTGAAGCCGGTGCTTGTTGGGAGGAGGGATGTCGACTGACTGGGGACAGAGGTGCTTAGGGGCGTTTCGTTAGTGGCCACCCCTTCGGGGATCACGGCATCAGGCAACAGATAGATAGAAGTTCGAGCTAGTCCATGATCTCCCTCAGTTTGGGCAAAATCATCTCGATATTCCCATAACAAGCTATCTAATGTGTCCTCTTGGCTAGAGGTGAGTTGTTTTGGAATGTCAGGTAAGCTTGTTCGTCTATCCTCCTCTATTGCCATTGCTTTGACTGGCACAATCTGTCCTAGGATTCTTGTTTTATGGTAATATATTGCAGTCTCTCCAAAATTAGTAACCACAGTTTTTCTTTGGGTTGTGAACAGAGTAGGTGAAATGCTGACCTCGTTGTTCTTACCTATTTCAGAGATTCCCTCGATTATTCCGTTCATGTGTGGGATCTCTACCATTTTCCCGGTTCGAGGGGACTGCGAATATTTTCATGTCGTGGCCACTATCTGGTCACCAGTTCTTTAGTTCCACATTGAATATTTACTCCTTTTGGCTCAGCAGGTCTATTCACAAATACCAATAAATTCCAATGTTTGACCTTCCTGCAAATGAACAAAATTAGTTGCTAATTTTGACTCATTTATCTTGTATAGATAGGAGTTTCGTTCTTCCTGGTATATGAAATGTTTGGCTCTCAGCTTCCGCTAATTATATGCCCGTGTTGCTTAAGGTTCTGAATTAGTTCTCACAGTTATAACGACACACACACACACACACACACACACACACACACACACACACACACACACACACACACACACACACACACACACACACACACACACACACACACACACACACGGCAAACAAAGCCTTATACTTATCTTTGGCTGCCGTTTAGTAAAATATATAAGGAAGGCATTGTATCACACACACTTGAGCATACACTTGCACGGACACAATATACTGTCAGGTATATTCGACCTAAGTTACTGTACACACACACACATACACACACACACACACATAACTTTCACATACATTCCGCCTCCACATAAACACAACACCAGCACTATACAGTATATCATACGCGAGTACCAATCAGTATTGTACAAACATCTATCCTACATTTACTCACGTTCCTGCTCATTCACTAGAACACAGAGAAATACGGCGATGTTGACATTCTGGGCAGACATATCCATAGTGTTTGTGTGTGGAGAGAGAGAGAGAGAGAGAGAGAGAGAGAGAGAGAGAGAGAGAGAGAGAGAGAGAGAGAGAGAGAGAGAGAGAGAGAGAGAACAAAGGTACAAAGGAAATCAAGCAACAACAGATCTAGTGACCCTTCTAGGCTGCTTGTCCTCCAAAACACTGAGGATCAAGTGTCCAAACAGTGGTTTAGAGTGGGTAAGGGAACATTGGAAAGGGAACTACTGCCCTGGAACTAATGTCTGTGGCAGGATTAGGAAGTTAGTAGGGAACAGATGGGTTAGTAACTGACGGGAGGATAAAATAAAGTTATTCATTTACAAACGCAGTCAGTCGCAGGTTTGATGCGAGATATTTGTCTAGGCGAAATTAAAATGAATCAAAGGTGCTGCAGTCTATAACATCTCCATAAGTTGACAACTCGATTGAAGAAGACATTTTTAGCTTCGTGTTGGTTAAAAGATTTACCAATAATTTTGCACCCGTTTCCCCGCGTGTAATTAGAGTGGTCGATAGTGAAGTACTTACTACAGTTCATATTGTCGATGCCGTCGATGATTTTGAACACTTGAATAAAGTCACCTCTTAACCTGAGCTGGGTTAAAGGAAATAGATTTAATTCTCTAAGACGCTCTTCGTATGGTTTGTTCTTTAGGCTAGGTATCATTTTGGTAACTCTAAGTTGAACTCGTTCTAGCTTGTCTATATCTTTTTGGTAATAAGGGCACCAGGATTGAACGCAGTATTCCAGAAGAGGGCAGACTAAGGAATTGTAAAGGGTTAGGATAATGCCTTTGGATTTATGTTCAAATGACCTGCCTATAAAGCCAATTATTTTGTTTGCCTTCTTTACAACTTCTGAACATTGTTGACTCAGTTTTAGGTTACTCGATATTGTTACTCCCAGATCGGTTTCTCTGTTTACATTCATAAGCTGAGTGCCATTCCTCAAATAGTTGGTTTCTCATTTTGGTATCCGATATGTAGTACTTTACAATTATCCGCATTGAAACTCATTTGCCAAATTTGGGCCCAACATGACAACTTATCTAGATTGTGTTGCATATCGTCAACTTGTTCTTTTGAGAGTACGCTATTTGCAATTTTTGTATCGTCAGCAAATTTTGAGATTGTACAGGCGAGACCCTCATCTATGTCGTTGATGTAAATTAGAAAGAGAATGGGTCCTAGTACCGATCCCTGGGGTGCCCCACTACTTACATTGGTCCATTTAGATGCCTTACCGTTTATGACTACTCTTTGCTTTCTGTCGCTGAGCCAAATTTCTATCCATTTCAACACACCGTCTTGTATTCCATGCGCTTTTAGTTTTAGCAGTAAACGTTTGTGGGAAACTTTGTCAAAGGCCTTTTGAAAATCAAGGTAAATAATATCTACAGCTTTACTCTCATCGTAGAGGTTGAGGATATCGTGGAAGAAGTCTAAGCGGTTTGTTAAACAGAAACGTTTTTTACGAAAGCCGTGTTGAGTATCTTTAAGTATGTTATTATCCTCTAAGTGATTTACGAGTCTGTCTCTTATGAGTGTTTCTAGCAGTTTACATACAACTGAGGTTAAGCTAATTGGACGATAGTTACTGGGTAGGGATTGCTGCCTTTTTTGAATATCGGTGGTACGTTGGCTAGCTTCCACTGATCAGGCATAGTTCCAGGCTGCAAGGATTTATAGAATAGCAATGTCAGTGGTTTAGCTTCCTTTAGGACTCTAGGAGAGATTGTTTCAGGTCCAGGCATTTTATTTACCTTGAGTTTATCTAAACAATTCAATACTTCTCTCTCTGTAACGGTGATATTGCTTAGAACATCTGAATTATCAATCTGAATCGGCGATGGTGTAGGAATATCACTGAGGTCTTCTGTTGTAAAAACTGATGCAAAGAAGGTATTGAGGGCATTACTCATATGTACTTCGTCTTTGGTGTATTCTCCATTTTCATCGACTAACGGTCCAACAGTTGAAGTAACTACTTTTTTCTTTCTGATATAACTATAGAATTCTTTCGGGTTTGTTTTACTTTGATTCGCAACATGTAACTCCAGAGAGAGAAAGAGAGAGAGAGAGAGAGAGAGAGATTTACAGTACAAAGGAGATAAAAGGAATAGTTATTTTCTCAAAGACCTTTCGCTAATTTCATGGGAGATAATGCAAGTCAAATTACGAGAGCCTGTGTAGTTTCAAAGCACATATTCTGAAGGTGATTTATTTATTTAATAATCATGAAAATATATGTTGCATAATCAAATAGGCCTATACAGTAGCTTGATAGTCCTTGAAGTAGACGGTGACGCTTCATCCTAATATTCTGGTTAACTTTAGTAGATTAAATTCAGTATAAGAGAGGATTGTGTCGGTCAGAGGGTTAATATATTATATCCATCTATGTACACACACACACATATATATATATATATATATATATATATATATATATACATATATATATATATATACATATATATATATATATATATATATATATATATATCATATTTTTCTAGCCACCATTCTGTGAAAAAGAGTGTCATACTATCATACTACTGAAAGTGTTGTTACTGACCTTGGTGAGGGACACTTATGTGTTGATCTATACGAGTTACCCCACACGGAACATATGGTCTGCAAATGAAGACGGAGAACAGTGTTAAACAGTGCACTATGTATTACAAAATGGGCATATGCATGCCACCTATTACTTATTGAAAGGACATGGCATCACCGCACGGCGTTGCTCAAACAACGCCAATAGGATGGTACCGCGTGACCCCGAGCCATTATAAATAGTCCACTGGCAGGGGTGTCCCACCGTCGTGACACAGGCATGCCAACATTGTGGCACATTTGTGCCGCCATCGTCTGTCACCGTGGACCATCTTTCCCGGTTTTACGCAGTTGTGCCCGGCAGGCTTGACCTTCGTGGGTCCGTCGTAGCTCCGTCGTTGACCATCATGTTTCCGTTGCTACACCAACTTCCCACGATCTTTCCACGCTCAAATTGGCCCCATTTCCCTCTGAAAAACGCCGATTTCCAAAGTCGTGACCCTCACAACAAAAATCGTGAATGCGTAAAGTACCCTTTCCTGAGGATTGTGGAGTTGTGTGATGTATTTGACCTGTTCTACTCGAGTGGTCCTCCTCTTTCTCCTAAGATTACGATATTCCAAGAAACAAACCTCTTTCTTATGTATGTAACATTAACAGATTATTATGAAAATTCTATTCCATTCGAGATAGCTATGAGAACCTAATTAATGCCATGAATAATGTCATTGGATGTACAAATGTTATTAACCAATTCTGACGCACTGATATATTAATACAAATTCTCCCTAATGCACCGAGTAAACATATTGAAGAATATGGTCAGTAAAGTTGTCTACCAGCTACTTGTACAGGCAATTGTATAGTACATTTACATAGGATGAGGAATATTATCAAAAGCTTGTTGACTATGTAATCACTATGCAAGTTGTTGGACTTATAATGTTATTTTCCTGTGCAGATATATGTCATTAGATTAATTTCAGTAGGTATATTTATATTCAATAAATATTAATCATTATCTACAATTGAATGCATAGGGAGCCACGTGCTACTAACAATATAAATGGCCACAAATACGTCAATACACAAAGCCAGACAAAGATTAAGTTATATTCAAAACAGTGTCGGTGGTCACTGCCTACCTCCTCAGGGGATGCATAGTCGGGGACAAGAATAGCTGAACAACTTTTGGGGGCACAAATATGACACATTAGTTATTTTTGTATATACTGTATATTGTTTGAGGCAAAACTATATGACCGAGATTCACTGGTCAATGTTCACAGTCTTGTTATTATCATTAAGAGGTGTTCAAGTGTTCCTGCACACGGCTGTACAGGACAATGTGTTGTACAGTCATGGTCAGGAATTTACAGAATCATAATTATACTATATCATATATATACTGTTCACTGACTAACATTTATCATCTTATTTTTAACATTAATAAATGTTCCACAATTAATGACGGCGACTGTACTGTACACCCACTAAGTAGTGCCCACCCAAACTTCTAGGAAATAATTGTTGTCTGCCATTGTGAGTTTAATTATTCATTAGTAGTCAGGTTATTGTGGTGTCCACCAAATATTGGTCATATTTACATGAGGAACATGTATGTGGTCCTTCAAACATTATGAGACTCTATATGATAAGAACACAAACACAGAATTACATACAATTTACAACCTCACTGAGTAGTCACTCATAACATTCGTGGACCTCACATATTTATAATTATGGAAGTATATCTGGAAACGAATTTATGAATATAATTTGCTTTATATCAACTACAAAACAATATAATACTATTTATTGCAAGGCAAGTTATATCCAAAAAAATAAATTCAGATAGTTTTAATTATATAAAGAAAAACATAGAGGGTCCACGAATGATTACAAGTTACTGTACATAAAGTGGCAGCAGATCATATTACGAAGGGTCAGAAACCATAGTGGTTCAGTTGGCTCAATTTATTGAATTATCCAACCCCGTGTTTACATTGTTCACGTGGCTACATGGACGTGTTAATGGTTGTTCTTTAGCATATTATTTTATACATTAAACCGAAGCTATTACTAGGATAAAACTGCAACCATCACGTTAAAGCTACACACATACAGTAATCTGATGAGCAATAATATACTACAGTATTTGGATGGGTGAACTTGTTGAGCCACCTGTACAGTAGATCACAGGTAGTTGAGCCAGACACACCATACATCAATACATCACGGCTACAGTAATGGTGTATTGATGGTCAGTGAATAATATGTACCAACTCTGACTCTCTCTCTCTCTCTCTCTTACCATCAATCCTCCAGCTCATACAAAAGTCATAATATAAGTTCTCTAAATCACCCCAGACGATAATGGCTTCTTTTGGATACACTACAAAAGACCACAATTATTAAACTCCACTTTACGTGATCCTCGTTACCATGTAGGTTACGTAAATTGACATATCCAGTCATATTAATGTATAGAGTTTGTTTATATGTCGTAAGGTGAAAATATTCAATTTGATGTTGACCTTCATGAATAATAGGGGCAAACATATGGCCATAACATGGGGAGGAATGAGGGTAAAATAACATCAAGGAAGAATAGAGCAACACATCTAGAAACAAAAAGTGAAGAGAAAGGAATGGGAATGGATACAAGCAGTGAAAGAAGGAGATATAAAATGGAAACCAAGGAGTGATAGGAGAAGCAAAAGAATAATAATAACACAAGTCAGTGCGAAACATGGCAACAGTAGAAATGAAGGGCAAGCAAACACGAAATCCAAAAAAGTAACGGATGAGGAGCATAGGGGCCAGAAAGGCGAACAGGCTGGGTAGGTAGGGGGACAAGAGGTGTGGAGAAAAAGGTAGAATGAAGGTGATCGAAAAGAGTTAATAGAAACATGGATGACTGAGGCAAGGTCAATTGTCAAGATACTTTTGAAGCCAACATTGACGGTGAGTAAGTAGTGTATACCTCACATTGACGGTGAGTAGTGTGTATACCTCACATTGACGGTGAGTAGTGTGTATACCTCACATTGACGGTGAGTAGTGTGTATACCTCACATTGACGGTGAGTAGTGTGTATACCTCACATTGACGGTGAGTAGTGTGTATACCTCACATTGACGGTGAGTAGTGTGTATACCTCACATTGACGGTGAGTAGTGTGTATACCTCACATTGACGGTGAGTAGTGTGTATACCTCACATTGACGGTGAGTAGTGTGTATATCTCACATTGACGGTGAGTAGTGTGTATACCTCACATTGACGGTGAGTAGTGTGTATACCTCACATTGACGGTGAGTAAGTAGTGTGTATACCTCACATTGACGGTGAGTAGTGTGTATACCTCACATTGACGGTGAGTAAGTAGTGTGTATACCTCACATTGATGGTGAGTAGTGTGTATACCTCACATTGACGGTGAGTAAGTAGTGTGTATACCTCACATTGACGTGAGTAAGTAGTGTGTATACCTCACATTGACGGTGAGTAGTGTGTATACCTCACATTGACGGTGAGTAGTGTGTATACCTCACATTGACGGTGAGTAGTGTGTATACCTCACATTGACGGTGAGTAGTGTGTATACCTCACATTGACGGTGAGTAGTGTGTATACCTCACATTGACGGTGACTAAGTAGTGTGTATACCTCACATTGACGGTGAGTAGTGTGTATACCTCACATTGACGGTGAGTAGTGTGTATACCTCACATTGACGGTGAGTAGTGTGTATACTTCACATTGACGGTGAGTAGTGTGTATACCTCACATTGACGGTGAGTAAGTAGTGTGTATACCTCACATTGCCGGTGATTAGTGTGTATACCTCACATTGACGGTGAGTAGTGTGTATACCTCACATTGACGGTGAGTAGTGTGTATACCTCACATTGACGGTGAGTAGTGTGTATACCTCACATTGACGGTGAGTAGTGTGTATACCTCACATTGACTGTGAGTAGTGTGTATACCTCACATTGACGGTGAGTAGTGTGCATACCTCACATTGATGGTGAGTAGTGTGTATACCTCACATTGATGGTGAGTAGTGTGTATACCTCACATTGACGGTGAGTAGTGTGTATACCTCACATTGCCGGTGAGTAGTGTGTATACCTCACATTGCCGGTGAGTAGTGTGTATACCTCACATTGCCGGTGAGTAGTGTGTATACCTCACATTGACGGTGAGTAGTGTGTATACCTCACATTGCCGGTGAGTAGTGTGTATACCTCACATTGACGGTGAGTAGTGTGTATACCTCACATTGACGGTGAGTAGTGTGTATACCTCACATTGACGGTGAGTAGTGTGTATACCTCACATTGACGGTGAGTAGTGTGTATACCTCACATTGACGGTGAGTAAGTAGTGTGTATACCTCACATTGACGGTGAGTAGTGTGTATACCTCACATTGACGGTGAGTAGTGTGTATACCTCACATTGACGGTGAGTAGTGTGTATACCTCACATTGACGGTGAGTAGTGTGTATACCTCACATTGACGGTGAGTAGTGTGTATACCTCACATTGACGGTGAGTAGTGTGTATACCTCACATTGACGGTGAGTAGTGTGTATACCTCACATTGACGGTGAGTAGTGTGTATACCTCACATTGACGGTGAGTAGTGTGTATACCTCACATTGACGGTGAGTAGTGTGTATACCTCACATGCGGGAGGCCATTAGTTATAGTTGGTTGAATGTCAATGACACTCATCCCAATGGCCTTTCAACCCATATCTGCAATGCCAGACGATAGAGTTGTATTAGACCAGTGTCACATTTACAATATGAATGCTAGCACCTGATCCGTATAATCAAGCTGATTAGACTGGTTACAGACAACACTCACAAATACAGTCACTCCAACAGTACAGTAGCATTTAATGTGTACTCCATACAACTACATTCACTCCAACAGTACAGTAGCATTTAATGTGTACTCCCATACACTACACTTGTGCACACAACCAGACATTTAGAACTGGAATCATAGGCGGAATAAACCTCTTCCAAGGATCCTCTGTGACAATGTTGAGAAGGTCAATCTCGAGATAACTTGATTCAAGCAGAAGAATGTCCATCTAATGTCTATAATTATATAGTATGTAATGTCTATGTTGTGTTGGGCTGAGTTGAATTGTATTTCGATATGTTTTGTTTTCGATGTTGTGTTCGTGTGATGGGTTATGATGTTTTGTGTTCTTGTTTTTAATGTGCAAATGGTGTAGGGAAGATGGGAAAAGATAAGACATAATTAGAGAGCTGAGGCAAGGTATTGGGTTATGTTGTCTATACGTGTTAGAATATGTTGTATTATAGATTGTTGTGTTTGAGATGCGTTAGGGTTTGATATATTGCAGTACAAGGCAATGTGTGTATTGCTTGGAGGCAACTGTACTGGTGGAGTAGTAAACAGGGAACATTGTACTGTGTTGTGTGGGTTGTGTTTCGAATGAAGGTAGAAAACCATATGGTTAATTGAGTGGAGGTGTTGTATGAGTGTGTGTGAGAGAGAGAGAGAGAGAGAGAGAGAGAGAGAGAGAGAGAGAGAGCGAGAGAGAGAGAGAGAGAGAGAGAAAAAAAAAAGACATGAAATTATAAAAACAAACATGTTCAGGAATAACAAAAATGGAACACGGAAGAGATATCGGAAAACTAGGTATAATTCGAGAAAAGGGGAGAAGAGGCAAAGTTCAAGAATATTATATTTGACATGGACACAGATGAGACTGATATTCATATTGTCACCAACCCACCAATTATCTTACAAGTATATCTAATTAGTGAACTCAATGAAACTAATGAATATATACATGTGGCACTCCAAGGATTCGAACCTAGGATACTCACACTGAAATTCCGCGCAATAACCATTAGTGAAACAAGATAAAATAATCATATGGTCATTGGTGGTGTTTGTTGTGTTGTGTTGTTGGACATGGTGAAACAAAGGAAGACAGAAAGGAATTTAGTGTTGCCTTAAGGGTGTGAGGGTGTGTTTGTGTTTGGTTAAGTGTGTAGTGTGCCCTTATGTGTTATGCGCGCGCGAGCGTGTGTGTGTGTTGCACTGTGTATGTATATGTGTGTGGATTATGGTTGTGTATAATTATGTAAGTGTGTGTGTGTGTGGTATGATTGTATTTTGTGTGTTTCAATTGTTAACTTTGGTGAGGCTATCTTCTATATTATTAAATCAGTTCGTGTGTCTGTTTGTCTGTGTGTTCTTAATAGGCGGCCGCAGTTTTGGACCTGGGGACCTGAAACTTTGCATGTGGGTGTCAATTGACCTGAGTCAGGTCATAGAGGGGGCGAGGCCACGATCGGAGGTCGTTTCGAAGCCGAAATTGAAAAAAAAGATATATATATACAAAAATGGCCGTTTGGGGCAGAAGGAGGCCTCCGATCGACAAGGTGTATCGAAAACGAAAGTTGTTCGCAGCCCCCCAAAATGGAGGTACTGATGAGGTCAGATCCAAAATCGGAGGTCATTTAGCGGCCGAAATCGAGGTCGCCGTTTAATGAGGCACAGGGAGGTCGAGGCCGGTGATTATGGTAATAGTAGTATTGTGATGATTGTGGTAGTAGTGATTGATGATGGTGATTATGGTAGTAGTAGTGGTGGTAGTAGTGATGGTGATTATGGTGGTACAGTATTATTACCCGGCAACGCCGGGTACCCCTACTAGTAATTCTTAAAGCAACCCCTTGTATATACACGTTACAACCTTCACTGCTAGTCGCTCATACCTTCGTCATAAACATGGCTGTGTATCTTTTATGAAGCGAGTTTGTGGTAACATGGGAGGATATACATTATTCGTTGACTTGCTAACGATGCCAAAATATAGAGTCATGGATTATACCTTTTAAAAAACTCCAATTTTCACTCTCAGGGATATGAACGTCCACCCTTCCGATTGACAGGTCAACACTTGACAGGTCACAATATCCAATTAATATTATTCAGCTGCAGTCTTTCTATTTTGTGTTATTGTTTTTAATTTGAACATCTATCTTATATATATATATATATATATATATATACTGTATATATATATATTGTTACGTATCTTGATCCTCAAGTGGTTAACTTGATGAATCTAGATAGCACAGAGATATATATTAAGGTATCAGTCAGCTGAAGGCAAAACAAAAGTAAAATTTAATAAAATTATTTCCTGTTGTTGCTTCCTTTCCTTTTGGATCTTAGGACTTAGTATCCTTTATTGACTGATACTCTTTAATTATGAAAAATACTGAAACTAATTAAAGTTATGTAGTATTTATAAAGAATTATTATTTAACCGAAGCTTAGTAGGCTATGGTTATGAACCGAAGAAGTTATATCTAAAGAAGGACTATTAATTCTATAAAAAGTCTTGAAAGATAAATATTAAAGTAAGAATATTTCTGTCTCTTACCCTTTTTGAAATGAAGATAGTTTTCTTATATGTCCTTTTATTTATATTTAATGTAATTATTCTTGGTTCTTGTCTTACGTTAATAGTATTATATTATTATCATCAGGATTTATATCAAAGTCACATAAAAAGTTAGATATATATTTAATAATTAGTTAAATGTATTTCTTAACCACGTAACATTGAGGTTTGATTATGAGTAAATAAAGTTACAGGATCGCTTCATAGATTCGATTCAGGTCTCACTCAAATAATATGAAAAGCAAAAATAATATTTTGAAGCTAAAATAATTTTCTTCAGCTTAGGAAATCACTAAGTAATATTAACACAGCCATGTTAGTCTTTTTTTTTTTTTTTTTTTTTTTTTTTTTTGTCTATATTCCAACTTACTTCCTCTCGGGCATAGGCTGAGAGCCTTAACATTCACCGCTTTACAATGAACAGTGAAGCCCGTGAGGTCTTGTTCCAGTCTAGGGAGTGAGACATGTGAAGCACGTAGAGTACAACGAGCACCTGCCATCTTGCCTTCACATGAGGCACGGTGCTCACTCATGGCCCGAAACGACCCCATCTCTGAAGCCATCTCGTTCCCGTGCTTCACTGTCTCACCCTCTACACTCGGACTCTCACACTTACACACGCACAACGCCACCTGTTGAGCAGATAACTCACCAGGCATTGCACCCCTATAGCATATTTTGAATATGGGAATATTCATACAGTGCTATTTAATCAGGGAACAATGAGGGTATTTTATTGACGTTTCGGTGGGCTTTGTGGTAATGCACTGATACTAGGTACAGCACAAATTCCATCCCAATAATATCTTCCCATTGATACATCGGGATTTGAACCCGGGACCTTTGGATTACCAGGCCAGTGGCAAGACCACTCCACCACACCTCCCCTAAAAGGCGATACTACTAATATGAGACAATAGCATCACCGTACTCAGCACCGTTAAGCAATGTAAGCTTAACTCAAAGAAAATGAAAGAACTCGTAAGTATTAATATAAAACAATAGTATTACTTTCATCATAACCCAATTACTTAAAGAGTTGCTTTAGTCCACAAGTTAGGCAACTAAAATAGTTAAGTACATAATAATAGCGTTAACGTTAATTCCCAATCACATATCTCACTAACCAACATAACGTAAGTGTTTACACCGAACACACTTAACACACATTTATATAATCTGACTGACAGTCACAATCCCATTATAATACTTCACCCCGTCTTCCTCCAGCTGCAAGTTCACCTTCCCCAACTCCAAATGAGACTGATTTGAATGCCCACAACTCGGGTCTTATATACTAAACAATGATGGTGTAGGAACGAATCAGGAGGCGGGGGGTGGTGCCCGCTCCAATCACAGCTCCTCGAGTTGCATAGCAGGTGCATGGTCCAATCACAGCTCCTGGCGTCGAACATACGTCATAGTGTCGGGTCATCGGAGTAGTTTGCAGGGTCCCCTATGACGCACGCAGGTGTGAAGGCTTGTTTGCAGGTATGCGGGCGAGCTGGTTTCCCACTCGCTAGTTCGCTCGCTAGTCTGCTTCGCCGATTGGGTAGTTTGAACCTCCTTCAACTCTAATTCTAACTCTTAAATTAACATTCAGGGCTCCGTATGTCAGAATATATATATATATATATATATATATATATTCCTTTGCATTTTGTAAATCCCTTTAGCTTTGATCAGTTAATATTACTGTCAATCGACACTATTAATGCCCATGATTAAGCAATATCCTTGACACATTGACGAATGTTTGCTTCGTATAATTCATGTTTTGGGGTACCGCAAACCATATATTTCTGGATTTCACTTGCTCAATCTTCAATCAACAATAATTAATGTTAACCCTCTCCGATACATGACGCGATTTTGAGCCTATTGGGGATACTTTAAAGCCTTTGTTACAATCAGGGGTATTTAGAAACCTTTAGTTTAGTTACTTCAACCTCTGCAGTTGTCTTCGAGTTAGCTGTGGCAGAAAACTAATTTTGGAGAGGTAATTATAAGAATGAGAGAACTCTATTTCTTATTGCTAATCTGGCAACCTCTGCGTCATAAATGCGTGAAAGGGTTAATTCATATATATTCTGATAAGTCTCAAGAATGGAGAATAATAAAAAAGGCAAGTATTATGTACTAAAGATATAGTTTTGTTCTCACTCTCTTCTATTAAACGTCTATTAATTGACTTTCTATAACTACTTTTTCAAGCAATTATTATGTCTGCTGAGGAAGATACCTTTTAGTTTATATATTTAGCTATAATAACAATTCGTCCACTTTCCTCCAAACTGACCATGAAAACCGTTGCTGAAATCCTCCTTTTTAAACTAACCCTCTTCCTTATTTACATGTTCGCTCTGTAATGTTACATCTCAAAGGTTGCTAGGACATTACAACTTACGACGCTTTCAACATTACACAAATTTCAGAATACAATTACTCACCATATAACTAATAATATATGTGTTTTCAAGATATGCAGATTAAACTAACCCCATTAAAGGTCGTCTATATGAAGAGACCATTAAAGATAAAACAAGTTTATCAAATGTATTCTGTGTTCCAATATCTGGGAAATGTCCTTCAGAATTTCATGTTTCCTAATAGTTCTGGTAACTGCAGAGTGAAGTGAGTAAATGGAGATAGAAACGCTGACAGGAAGGTCAACATGTTGGGAGGTTGACTGTGTGTAATATAAACAGATAGACAGAGAACTACAGTATAAGACAGGAGACAGGCAGGGATATAATGGTAGTGTTATGACCGGGACTACGAATAAAACAAGGGCACTCAATGATTGGACTAGTAATAGGGCACTATGCAACAACGGTACGCTAGATCCAAACCCTCGAACTTATATGCCGGCTAACAAAACACCTATACCCTCCAGGGTTAATCTGCGATAGTGGTGTATCCTTAACTGGGCATAAATGTACTCTACTTCAGGCTAACCTGCACTGGTATAGCCTGATAACAAACAAGATGCAAGTTACGTTAAAATGCATAAAAAGGAATCTATGGAAAGATCAATTAAATCACTGCAAGATTTAATACAATAAAAAGATGCTTCAATACAGTTACTCTAAACAACAATAAACTCTTCACTCCTATCTGAAAGAAAGTGAAGTATAGTCCTACAGCATAGACCTGGAAACTTCTGAAGAAAGTCTGATGCTCATAAGATGCTCGTACTGATTTAGAACTATATAAAGGCAGGAGGCAGGACACCACACGTGTAAATGGAATACACTAAAAGATAGGACATATAATGTTAAGTGACACGAGAATACTATAAATGCGCAACGGTAGCAATGCTCGACACTAAAAGAAGTACTTCCTCATCAACGAAACAGTCTGCTATGGTTGTGCGGCTCAGCAACAACCTAGACTAATAAATGCTGTGAATAATAATGCGCACATATCAAAGAGCTTATATTAAATACTAACAAGTGTCTACTCGATTAATAATGTCTAGCTGGGATACTCTAGGTAAGGAACTGGGGTTGAGCAAGACAGGCTCGTAGCCTAGCGATGTCCTTAAGACTGCATCCTTTAAGTTACGTTAATTGACTAGGGGGCTCTCTCGATAGATCCAGATCACAAGTATCTGGTTCTATCCTGGCGACCCTCTAAAGACAAGCAAAGAGGCAGCAAAGTGTGAAACTGGTACAGGCCAAAACCCTCAGGCAACACAATGCTGCACTCGCAAAGGACGCAACCGAAAAGACAACCCAGGCTACCACAGGACCGGTCGAAGTCGTGTAGGTATAAGCAAACCGTACACACATCGGAGACAATGACTACAGTTACCTTATCCCAGTCTAGCATTAAATAAAAGAGCAGAAACACTAAATCAATAATGGAGACACACAAAGTTCTTAAGCTATACTAACTAAGAACCCTCAAACCTATTCTAAGTACATGTAAATATCTCTGAGGACGGCGCATGCAATACAATGGGCCGGCTATGAAAACCATATGCAGAACCCAAGGGGAGTGTTGTGCAGTTAATAAAGGTTAGAGTATGGAAAGAGAGAATCGAGTGAGAGAAACAGTGATAAAGGTGGTGATCGGGAGAGAGTATGCAAAGGGATGTTAGAAGCACGCGCGCCAAGCCTGTCCTGACGAGGACAGCTCCTGGGGACCCTCATGGAGGAGGTAAGTTACACAGGAGACCGCAAAGACGCGATGGTCGGCCAATCACGGGCCGAGACGTCACAAGACAGCAGGCGTCATAGGACACAGCCAGACACGCCGTCCAATGGCGAGCGAGAGGCAGGAATGCACCCGTACATACAGACACTTACTACCTCCTAGCTCTGAAAGTCTTTCTCATTCACATGCTGGTACTATTATCACTACTGTTGATATAAAATATAACCCGTTGTCACAGATGAAAACAAAGACCACCAATGGACTGTCTGTGACAATGCGATTACTAGGAAAGAAAGAACAACATTCTCTAATAACTGTAGCCCATTTCGATGTCCCTGGCGAGTGCTAGTGGCCAACGAGAGGCGATTCTGCCAACGCTGGTAGACGTCACACCCCGCCCAAGATATAGGACGCTCAACATTAGGCGACCTCCATATCTGACATGGCAGAATGCCGACAAGATCCGCCACACCTAGCCACTCCACCAGAAATTAAATGCAAAGCTCAATCTTAAATAAAACAACATATTAGCATAAAGAAAATCTTACAACCCCTCCCAAACACAATAGTATAATTTAGCCTGCTATGCTCCCTGAGCGAGCTTCACAGAGCCCAGCCTACTAAGTGAAAGACAGGTTTAACTTAGGACTTTAGCTATAACATTGGCAACTTACAATTAACTATCAAAAAGAAAGAGTTTTTATGTGATTTTTGATTTAATTTTAATGTTGTTTTTGACGGCTGCTCTACAGAGGCAAGCCTGGTTTTTCTCCACTCAAACCCACACACCTGTGGTGATCTACGCCGGATCCTCCACCCTCGACAAACAATCTGCAATCACATTCTCACAACCGGCAATATGGCGAATATCTAGATTGTATTCTTGCAACATGAGTGACCAAAGTGTCAGCCTCATATTCCGGTTGTGGAATTGGTTCAGAAATTTAAGAGGGTGGTGGTCGGTGTAAATCACCACGACTGGCCCGTAGGCAGGAACATATACTTCAAAGTGCCTGAGCGCCAACACTATTGCCAGCAGTTCTTTCTCCACCACAGAGTTCTGAGCGGAATTAAACTTTTTGGAAAAGAAACTGACTGGATGCTCCAAACCTTCCTCGTCTGTTTGCATTAAGACGGCACCAGCCCCTACGCCGCTGGCATCTGTTGCCAGCTGGAACGGTCTTTCAAAGTCAGGGGCCCTGAGGATTGGGTGAGTGCATAGTAGGTGCTTGACCAGCGAAAGAGCCCTTTCACACTCAGGTGCCCACTTAAAGTTTTTCTCTTTTGCTAGCAAATCTGTCAGGGGAGCTAACACAATAGAATAACTCCGAATGAAGCGGCGATAGTAGCCGATCATACCAAAAAATCTCATGATCTGCCGCTTGGTGGACGGCCTGGGGAACTGGTTAATAGCCTGAATCTTGTTTTTTTTTGGGGGGTGGCACACCTGGCCTAACCTGACCACAAACCCAAGATACTGCACAGTTGCCCGGACAAAGTCGCACTTGCCCAGATTGACCACCAAGCTGGCCTCAATGAGCTTCTGAAACAAGGCTTCTATGTGCTCACAGTGACTCTCAAAGTTCTCATCGTAGATTATAACGTCATCTAGGTAGACAGTGCAGTTAGGGATGTCAGCTACTAACTCATTCATAAGACTCTGGAAGGTTGCTGGGGCATTTTTAAGGCCATACGGCATCACATTGCAACGGTAGGTGTTCCCATCAACCACAAACCCGCATACCCCCTTCGCCCGCTCAGACAAGGGCACCTGCCAGTAGCCTTTCATTAGGTCTACCTTAGTTAGAAACTGTGCCTTACCAATCTTGTCTACACAATCGTCAACACGGGGAAGGGGATAAGCATTGATGGGAGTCAACCCATTCTATCTCCTTAAGTCAATGCAGAAGCGAACCTTCCCGTCAGGCTTGGGCTGCAGAGTGACAGGAAATGTCCACCTAACTGCCCCCTTCTCAATCAGCCCCCGTTCCAACATATACTCTAACTTCGCTCTGAGGGCTGGGAGTTTAATGGGTGGAATTCTGTAGGGTACTGATTTAAAGGGGGGGGGGGGTGATCTCCCATGTCCACGTCATGCACCACTCGAGTTGTAAGGCCTGGATGCTCTGCAAACACAGTGGGGTATGAAGCAAACAGGCGCTGCACGGCTGCACGCTGTTGCTCAGGCAGGTGCAGTAGAGCATCGTCAGCCACCTGTCTGGAGTTCCCCGCCCACTGGTCAGCAGAGACATGACACTCCCAGTTATCCTCCACCTGGGCTTCACTGTCCCTCACTCCTTCTCCTCCATGACCGCTGCAGGTCAACAAGGGACAGCGAGAGGCTCAGGGGGGCGCCTCACAAACTCTTTCACCAGATTCACATGGCACAGCTGATTCTTTTTACGCCGATCTGGAGTAGCCACAAGATAGTCTAGGTTAGAGATCTTTTTTACCACCTTATAAAGACCAGTGTACTTGGCAGACAACAGATGAGCTGGCAGAGGTAACAGAATCAACACCTCCTGCCCCACCTTAAACTCCCGGAGTTTTGTCTTCTCATCGTACCTCATCGTACTCATTGTATCTCATCGTACAAGCGGCTCGCTTGGTGTAGTGACTAGCGTCTTGGACTTCCACCCAGAAGGCCCGGGTTCGCGCCCACGCTCGGCGCATTGAAGATTTTTCACAAGCACTGAGTCGTTACCATCCCTCATGAGCAAAGGGATGGGATAGTAGTACAGGACCCTAATGGAAATACGCCTAATCGGCCTTATTGAGCTATCCTTAGCTAGCTTAGCATGCGCTAGCTTTAAGAACTATTATTATTATTATTTTTATTATTATAATATAACCAGTTTCAATGTGTGCTTTGTTGTGTCAATGGTACCAATAGACTGGAAGAGTGCATGTATTGTGCCGTTGTACAAGGGGAAGGGAGATCGGCAGGAGTGTTCAAGTTATAGAGGTATTAGTTTATTGTCAGTGGTTGGAAAGCTGTATGGCAGGGTGTTGATAGAGAGGATAATAAAGTGTACGAAGTTGCAATAGGAGAAGAACAGTGCGGTTTTAGGAGGGGAAGAGGGTGCGTGGATCAGATGTTTGCAGTAAGACAGTTATGCGAGAAGTATTTAGAGAAGCATAAGGAGATATTTTGGGCTTTTATGGACTTGGAAAAAGCGTATGATCGTGTGGACCGTGAAGCAATGTGGAAGGTGTTAAGGATTTATGAAATAGGAGGAAATTTGTTAGAAGCAGTTAAGAGTTTTTATGAAGGGAGCAGAGCATGTGTGAGAGTAGGAAATGGTGAGTTGAGTGAATGGTTTGAGGTAAAGGTAGGTTTGCGACAGGGTTGTGTAATGTCACCATGGCTGTTTAATATGTTTATGGATGGTGTGGTGAGGGAGGTGAAAAGGAGAACTATGGGAAGAGGATTGGGTTTAGTAGGAAAGAATGGTAGAGATTGGGAGTTGAATCAGTTGCTGTTCGCTGATGACACAGCATTGGTGGCGGATTCTGATGAGAAACTGCAGCGGGTAGTCAAAGAGTTTGGTGTGGTTTGTGGAAGGAGGAAACTGAAGGTGAACGTCAATAAAAGTAAAGTAATGGTGTGTAATAGGGGAGAGAATAGGGTGAATCTAGATGTGAGGCTGGATGGGGAAATATTGGAACAAGTAGAGTGTTTTAAATATCTAGGAGGAACGATAAGCAGGAGTGGAGGTATGGAATTGGAGGTAAAACAGAGAGTGTGTGAAGGAAGGAAGGTTTTCGGAGCAATGGGAAGTATGTGGAAGACGAGAAATCTCGGAGTAAAAGTAAAAAGTGCACTGTATCAAGGAATTGTTGTGCCAAAAGTGATGTATGGGGCTGAGACATGGGCTCTGAAGAAAAAGGAGAAAAGAGGGCTGGATGTGATGGAGATGAGCTGCTTGAGGAGTATGTGTGGAGTTACTCGTAGAGACAGATTGAGGAATGAAGAGATACGTAGGAGAGTGGGGCAGCAGGAACATTTGTCAGCCAGAGTGGACAGAAGGGTGCTGAGCTGGTATGGTCATGTTGAACGAATGGGAGATGAAAGTCTTACAAAGAGAATATGTGAGTCAGGTACAAGGGGAGATAGAAGGGCAGGAAGACCCCCATTGAGATGGAGAGACTGTGTAAGAAAGGCTTTGGATGATAGAGGAATGACTATAGATCAGGCAGGGGAAGTGGTGGTGGACAGGAGTGAATGGAGAATGCTTGTGAATAGTTGAGTGAACACGTGGTCATTTGGAGTAAGGGGTCGGGCGCAAGTTCGACTAGATAATAGTCCATCAGGCGCCTGGCCCGGGGGGACGATTAATATGAAGGGTGTGCCTGGAAGTGTGGTGGGAGGGCTTGTGGCTTTGGCTCCGCTGCATGTCTGCCTGCCGAGATCGGAACCTCTCCGGGTGGTCAGGGGCCGGGGGAGTGCTGGAGCGACCTTGGTAACCCTGGTCTCTGGGTCTTCTCCTGGGTGACCTGGATGTGTGTGAGTTTGTGTTTTTTATCTGTGTTTATTTTTGTTTTATGTTGTTTTTGTGTTTTCCCTGTTCTTGCTCTGTCTCGAGTCGGCTACCCCCAAAATGGGGATTGGGCCTGAGCATATAGATAGATAGATAGATTATTATTATTACCTGTCCTTCATAAGTGCTTGCGACCCTACCAAATTCCTACCTGCCAACTCTAGGCTTCTCAGCATTCTCTCTCTACTCTCGAGGACATACTTTAACATGGAACATGGTTTTGCTGTGCCCTCCCATATTTCTCTAACCATGTTGAGGGGGCCTCTGACCTGATTTCCGAAAACTAACTCATTGGGACTGAACCCTAGGCTTTCACCAGGTACCTCCCGAGCAGCGAATAATACATAGGGCAACCCAAGATCCCAATCCTTGCCATTCTCAACACAGTAACAATGCAGCATGCTTTTCAGAGTCGAGTGCCACCTCTCCAACACCCCTTGACTCTCTGGGTGATAGGCTGAAGAGACAACTGTACTGATACCGTGCTGCTGCATGGTCTGTTTGAAAAGGTTAGAAGTAAAGTTGGACCCTTGGTCTGACTGCAATTCCTGCGGGTACCCGTACCTAGAACAGTACAATACCAAGTTACGAACAACAGTCTTAGCAGTACCATTTCGCATGGGGTATGAATCCGGATAACGAGTGGCAACATCCATGATTGTGAGGAGGAACTTGTTGCCTGCACTAGTAGGGGGTAGAGGGCCAACCATGTCGATTATAACCTTACTGAATGGTTGCCCGATTACAGGAATAGGGTGTAACGGAGCCTTGGGAATACACTGGTTTGGTTTACCTACTGTCTGGCAGGTACTACACATTGCCACCCATGACGCCACATGTGCCTTCATACCTGGCCACCAAAACAATTTCGCCAATGCGGCTACCGTCTTACGTACACCCAAATGCCCTGCCAACGGTACATCATGCGCCAACCTCAGTAGGCTATCACGGCACACACTAGGCACTACCAACTGGTCAACCACTCTCAACCCACCCTCCCAACTCCGTCTGGGATCTAGAAAACGCCTGTACAATATGCCCTCCACACGAAAGAAGTCCCCCGCCTTTTCATCCCCGTCCTCATCAAGTTCAATCGCACCGTTACTACACTTCTGAAGCTCAGGATCATCAATCTGCAGCAGACAGATATCCGAAGGAGCCAATCTATCTAAGTGCTCCCGGAGCAACTTATGTCCTCCCCCGATACTGGACTGTTCGATCCTATCTTGCTTAAGTGTGTAACGTTGCTGTCTCAGAGTTTTCCCTCGCCCTACCTCCTCACCAAGTGTGACAGGTTCTGGGGCCACTCCGGACCTAAACATTGGCGCTAATACTGAGTCGCCAAGAAGAGCCGCTGGATCAAATCTCACAAAACTTCTCCCAAATTTAGCTTTCTCCTTCCGACCGTTCCTCCGCTGGTCTAGAGACTGAGGAATAGGCTGTGACACATTAGATTTTTTTTTTTTTTTTTTTTTTCTATGTGATTGAGGGAGGCAAAAGGCATAACTGCCTATAGCGAGTGCCTCCCCCATAGTTGAAAGAGTGACAGGGCCAAAATCAAGGGACGTTTGAGCCAAAATGCCTGGACACACGGAGTTTGAAGCAATTTAAGTCATAGGAAGAGGGAAAGACTGATTCTGGGAGAGAGTTCCAGAGCTCAGATGTTGAGTAGAAGAAAGTTTGAGAGTAACGTTTCACTCTTGGGTTGGAGAGTTGCACAGAGTAGGGGTGGGATTGAGTTGCAAGACGGGTACCACGTGCCCTACGTAAAGGAGGTGGTATGCACTGGGATAGCTCTGAGGAACACTGATTATTATAGTAGCGATAGAATAGCGAGAGAGATGCAACATTGCGGCGGAGAGAGAGAGATTGCAGAGAGTTGGTGAGTGGACGGGAGTTAATGATACGAAAGGCCTTCCTTTCAACTTTGTCTAGGAGAGCGGTGTGAGAGGAACCTCCCCACACATGTGAACAATACTCAATACAAGGGCGCACTATGCCCCTGTACAGAGCAAGAAGCTGTGCAGGGGAAAAGAACCCCCTAAGGCGATTGAGCACACCCAGCTTCTGGGAGGCTGCCTTAGCAAGACTGGTAATATGGTCCTTCCAAATGAGAGCAGAAGAAAAAGAGACACCAAGAATATTGAGAGAAGATGAAGGGTTGATTTTTGTATTGTTGAAGAATAAGGGATAGTCCGCTGGGAGATCCTGACGGGTAGATAGATGGAGAAATTGGGTTTTGGAAGCATTAAAGTTAACAAGGTTTTCTCTGCCCCAATTGGAAATAGTATTTAGATCAGAATTTAAGAGTTCTATGGCTTCATTACGTTTGTCGTTGAGGGATTGCTGGCTGGGGCGTTCTGAAAAACTAATGGAGTAGTGTAAGGTTGAGTCGTCTGCGTATGAATGGATGGGAATTAAGGTACAGTTAAGGAGATCATTTATAAAAATTAGAAAGAGAATAGGAGATAGGACAGAGCCCTGAGGAACACCGGAGTTTATAGGGTGAGGAAGTGAACAATGGCCGTCCACAACCGCAGCTATGGAACGGCCGGAAAGGAAATTAGAGACAAAGGCACAGATGGAGGGATAGAAACCGAAGGAGGGTAGTTTAGAAATTAAAGATTTATGCCAGACTCTATCGAAGGCTTTCGATATGTCTAGTGCAATAGAAAAAGTCTCACCGAAGTCCCGAAAGGAGGATGACCAAGAGTTAGTAAGATATGAAAGAAGATCACCAGTAGAGCGACCCTTAAGGAAGCCATACTGGCGATCTGAGAGCAGATTATGAGAAGAGAAATGCTTAAGAAATTTGGAAGCAAGAATAGTTTCAAAAACTTTAGAAAGACAAGAGATAAGATGCACGGGATCGGATGAAAACACACGCCATCTACTGTAATTGACACCTCTCGACCAACTCCTGCCCCTCCCTACTCACGTCGGCCGCCCTCTCGGCAACGACTAAGGGTGGAACCTCAAAAGTAGGCACCGCAAAGTCGTTGCCGAGAAGAATTTTGGCCCTGTCACTCTTTCAACTATGGGGGAGGCACTCGCTATAGGCAGTTAAGCCTTTTGCCTCCCTCAATCACATAGAAAAAAAAAAAAAACATGTAAATATCTCTGAGGACGGCGCATGCAATACAATGGGCCGGCTATGAAAACCGTATGCAGAACCCAAGGGGAGTGTTGTGCAGTTAATAAAGGTTAGAGTATGGAAAGAGAGAATCGAGTGAGAGAAACAGTGATAAAGGTGGTGATCGGTAGAGAGTATGCAAAGGGATGTTAGAAGCACGCGCGCCAAGCCTCTCCTGACGAGGACAGCTCCTGGGGACCCTCATGGAGGAGGTAAGTTACACAGGAGACCGCAAAGGCGCGATGGTCGGCCAATCACGGGCCGAGACGTCACAAGACAGCAGGCGTCATAGGACACAGCCAGACACGCCATCCAATGCGAGCGAGAGGCAGGAATGCACCCGTACATACAGACACTTACTACCTCCTCGCTCTGAAAGTCTTTCTCATTCATATGCTGGTACTATTATCACTACTGTTGATATAAAATATAACCTGTTGTCACAGACGAAAACAAAGACCACTACTGGACTGTCTGTGACAATGCGATTACTAGGAAAGAAAGAACAACATTCTCTGATAACTGTAGCCCATTTCGATGTCCCTGGCGAGCGCTAGTGGCCAACGAAAGGCGATTCTGCCAATACTGGTAGACGTCACAGTAGACAGGTGTAATATAGACAGACACATATAAGGTGATTGATACACATTAGGTAGTAAGGTTGGCTGTGGTGCAGTGGTTTACAATGTCAACACTGGTATCCGACGAAGGCTTGGGGCTGGGTAAGTAGGTTGGTTACCAGCAAGGCAGGCAGAAAGGTAAATAGCTAGGTTCAGTTGCACACATAAATTAGTAATCACTCTTTAATTTCAAATATGGATGCAAACAAGTGTGATTGACTTATCCAAAACAAAGTTATAAAACGTGTTATTGATATTATGAATATAGGTTAAGTGAGGCAGTTCGGTAGGTAGGTCAAGTGAGGTAGTTCGGTAGGTAGGTCAGGTGAGGTAGTTCGGTAGGTAGGTCAAGTGAGGTAGTTTGGTTGGTAGGTCTAGGGAGGTAGGAAAAGACAGCAAAGAAGAAGAAATAGTTGAGAGAGAGAGAGAGAGAGAGAGAGAGAGAGAGAGAGAGAGAGAGAGAGAGAGAGAGCACTTTGCACATAAATTAGCATAGGGAACCTGCTGTCAAAACAAAAGCAACCAGGGGAACAGTATGAAGGGCCCTTATAATCGCACATCATTAGCGGGTGGAAAATAAAACAACAATTCTATCTATCTATCTATCTATTGCCTGACGCTGTGATCCCCGATTGGGTGGCCACGAACGAACCGCCCCCATGCACCTCTGTCCCCAGTCAGTCGACGCCCCTCCTCCCAACCAGCACCGCCTTCATCCATTAACTTCCTCACTCCATCCACCTCTCCCTCTCTGTCCTTCCACCACGCACTCGTACACCCTCTTAGTCATTCTCTCGCTTTCCATACGTTCCATATGGCCGAACCATCTCAAGTTGTTCCTTTTCATACTTTCCAGCACATCTACCTCCACACCAAACCTCCTTTTTACTTCCTCATTCGTCTGTCTATCCCTCCATGTAACTCCGTATGCATTTCTCAAGTAACTTATTTCCACCGCTCTCACTCTTGGTCCGAGTCTCTTCCCGAACGTCCAAGCTTCGCTTTATTGTTATGCCCAGTGTAAAAATAGTAGTAGTAAGAACAACACCTAAAACAGCAGAAACAACTGCATTGGCCAGCAATAATAACGCAAAAGGTGAGGCGTAAACGGGCATATCGGCCACCCACGAGCCATACATATGGAGCTTCCGACCAGGTACACTATTACCATTCACCCTATTCACACCTAGGTGCTCTCTTCTCAAGACCATCAGAGAGAAAGGGAAACCCTTCATGCCCTTACTAGGAGAAGAACATTCCAACATAACAGGACAAGTTATGACTATGGTAGAAAAAGTATGAGAAAGCCCCCTCTTCTCCCAAGCTTGGCACGAAGCTAGCTCTCCAGATCATTCGACTGGACGCCCACCTATGCATGGTACTATAGTCGAGGCTAGAAATGTAACTTGTGTAACCACCCGGACCAGCCTTTCGTTCCTGAGATACCTCTTTGGGATTGTGGTTCAACACCTCTCCCCTTCGAGTTCCTGTTCCAGGACGATAAACTACCCCAGGCCCCTACACACAGAGAGAAGCCCGTCCGAGACACCACTCCACTCACTTCGCCTAGACACCAGAAGATCTGTCTCCCCACCAGTCTCGACACCAGGAAAATCCTGTTTGAATAAGTATAAGTTGTCTCTGTTTCGTAGAGTCCCTATTTTGCCAAGGAAAATCAACGCTTCAGGTAAAACAAAATATATACCCTATCCTTCTCTAAATATATTATATATATTGTTATGCCGACGTCGTTGAGCATAAAACATAATTAGTTAGCTTCATCATTAAAACATCCGAGAAACCTATAATTTGTACTCATTCACGATAATTAATTCTTGCGAGCTAAACCTCTGATTAAGAGGCCAGGCTGTGCTATAAACATAGAAGAATGGGAGAATCGAGACAAGAGAAAAAACTGTAACGAACGAGAGATAGTAGTAGTAAATATATCTAACACGCAAATTACCACTTTCATTTGTAGTAATCGACCCAAGTTAGTAGTCCGTAAATGATCACAAGCGTAGACATAACGTGTTCATCCACGTGGTGCATATTTTCCATAATTCAGCCCGTCCATGTGTTATACTAAAATAGTACATTTGTTGTCCAACCACATGTAGACTCCATGTATATTTCACTATTATATTTCTTGTTTTCTACATTTGTCAGCCAGAGTGGACAGAAGGGTGCTGAGCTGGTATGGTCATGTTGAACGAATGGGAGATGAAAGGCTTACAAAGAGAATATGTGAGTCAGGTACAAGGGGAGATAGAAGGGCAGGAAGACCCCCATTGAGATGGAGAGACTGTGTAAGAAAGGCTTTGGATGATAGAGGAATGACTATAGATCAGGCAGGGGAAGTGGTGGTGGACAGGAGTGAATGGAGAATGCTTGTGAATAGTTGAGTGAACACGTGGTCATTTGGAGTAAGGGGTCGGGCACAAGTTCGACTAGATAATAGTCCATCAGGCGCCTGGCCCGGGGGGACGATTAATATGAAGGGTGTGCCTGGAAGTGTGGTGGGAGGGCTTGTGGCTTTGGCTCCGCTGCATGTCTGCCTGCCGAGATCGGAACCTCTCCGGGTGGTCAGGGGCCGGGGGAGTGCTGGAGCGACCTTGGTAACCCTAGTCTCTGGGTCTTCTCCTGGGTGACCTGGATGTGTGTGAGTTTGTGTTTTTTATATGCGTTTATTTTTTTTGTTTTATGTTGTTTTTGTGTTTTCCCTGTTCTTGCTCTGTCTTGAGTCGGCTACCCCCAAAATGGGGATTGGGCCTGAGCATATAGATAGATAGATAGATATTTCTTGTATTCTGTTGCTTGTATATTTGATGTTGTATGTGATTATCTTGCGTTATAACTTATTGTGAATAAAATACAGTTTTGTACTATTCGTATAACTTGATTTCCCTGTGTTGACTTGTAATTATATACCATTTGCTTGTATTTCCCCTTGGTGAGTGTAACCCACAAAGACCAGAAGTATCCTAGCATAATATTTGTATTTACATAAACACTGCATTGAAGATGCAAAGTGGATACATAATTTAGAACATTTACAGTATCTAGCAAACTACATATCGTAAATTAAAAGGTTCAATTGGCTTTCGTCATCAATAATAATTATATTATGGTATGGTATATTGTACTCTAGTCACTTAACATCACATATCTCGGGAAGCCCTATAGAGATGCTTCCCTAAACATAGTAGTGGGCAGATTATGGATGGATTGCCACGGAAAGCGATAGGAAAAGTGAACTGTCTGATGAAACTTACTTTAGTAAAGTTCAATTTCGGGACTAGGCTAATCAGTAACCTCTAACTATTGAGAGGGCCTGGGATTATAAAACGAAGCTTCGATATATTGATTGTTTCATTATACAACATCAGCCGAACACAGGATGTCGATAATTAGGGAAACATCATTAGGGAAATTTGTCTGATATATCTTATCAATAATTAGGTCAATTTAATGATGACAGTTATCTAGAAGAACCTCAAATATAATAGCGATTGGATAGCAATTCGGCGATATATCTGTTAATATAATAAAAAAGGCTAAGAATACAGATAGGCACAGGCACCCTGAGATAATTAAAGGCAGGCATTTCCATTCGAAATGCATCTATGTTCAAAACAAACTGCGTGGAGAAGAAAAAACAACACTAAACGTCATTAATATCGTTAATAGTGTCGAAGATTGAGAGAGAGAGAGAGAGAGAGAAGCAGGACAGATGAGAGAGGAATATAATGGCACCATTATCGGCAAACAAATATTCCAGACGGGGTCTAAACAAAGCTATTTAATTGTAATTTCCAATATTTCCACTCATCCCCACTTGCTCTCTCCAATAATAATTCTCCGATGTAGTGTTTGTCCCTCCTCCTTCACCCTCCCTCCAGTCCCTCTATCCAACAATTTGCATATGGAGATCCAATCTATCTTGCGACAGTCTTCAACTTGTATCTGACTGTGTTGCTCCAGGGACTCTGACAATTCATCATTATTATGATCTCCATTTTATTGTTTTCACTCTCTCCATGACTTTTGATAAATCAATTATTTTGACCTCTTATTGGACTTGTACATACATGCGGCTGACACTTCAATCAATTATAGAGGGAGATATATCAAATGTGATTATGCTTAAATTCAGATTATACAATTAGTCCATGAGCCAAGACCCGAATTTTGGGATATCGGTACCACCCGGGGTGACTAATTCTCTTAGGTGTTTTTAGCTTGCTACATGTCTCTAGTTTATGTTTTGATATGATAGCCCTTGCACATTGGTAGCTTAATGGTCGTTATCACTTCTTGAATAGACATACCCTACCGAAAATTCCGAAATTTTTTAAAATGTCAAATTTGGGGACAGGAATGCCTAAATGTCAACAAAATGCATATAGTAATTGTCACATTTAATACAAGTCCTGTAAATATACACTAAGCATGCCATGGGCTTGTACATACTATTATGGCAAATTACTACTCCTAAATATCATCTACATCAGACTCGGAATCTGACTGTTGTGCCACCGGCTCTTCTTCAATAGCCTTGTTCTGACATGTCTGTAACCTGCACATGTCCGTGCATTTTAGACCATTGCTGAGGCAAGTACACTTAGGGAGTTCGCATGACCGCACACACTTGCAAGACAGTAGCTGCATAACAGCATCTGGTGCTGGTGAGCCTCGCATCCAGTTGACGGCAAGCTTACCGTCCTCATCTGTCATCCAACCGCAGTCTGTTGGGTTCGCAACAAATGGCTGGCTCTGAAGACTTCTCCAGATCGCAGCCTGGTAGTTTGCACGCAGTGCATGCATGAAGAGGCAGTCCTCACAAGGAGGGAGTTGACTTGACTCTACCTCTCCACGTCTTGCACAGAACAGCTCATACCGAAGCTTGTTTACCTTAGTTGTGTGGGTAGATGGTAGGTACATGTGGC
The DNA here is from genome assembly GCA_037953745.1 of Lithodes maja. Classification (NCBI taxonomy): domain Eukaryota; kingdom Metazoa; phylum Arthropoda; class Malacostraca; order Decapoda; family Lithodidae; genus Lithodes; species Lithodes maja. The sequence goes on along the minus strand of JBAKBP010003464.1, from coordinate 27,429 downwards.
AGGTGATTTCCTGTAGCTTCTCAAAGAGTTCAGGAGACACTTCCCATGAGCGTCCAAGTTCGTGAAAAGCATCCTGGTATGTCTTGTCCATCTTCACCTGCTTGAGTGTCGTCATCTTCCCTCGGCCAGCGAATGCACTGACGGTATCACAGCCTGTAAAGGCATGCATACCAATCAATGAATCACACACGCTGCCTCCCAGTGTGCGGCTCAGTGTGGTGATATCCAGGAATCTTGTCCGGTTCTTCGTCCCGCACTTCTGGAACAGATGGGATGGGATCTTGTGGCACATGCCAAGACACAACACCATGACGTCTGTATCTTCTGCAGTGATGATGACAGACTTGTTCCCAGATTCTGCTGCATGAAGTGCATGGAGAAGAAGGCGTGTGTCTGCTTCTTCTTGAGTTGACTTAAGCTCAGGAGCCTCTTCCCACTGCTCTTTGGTGATCTTGAAGCAGCGCTGCTCACATGTGACATACAGCTCCTTGTCCTTGAGCTTCTCCCTGTGCTGTGGTGCCTTCCATTCTTCTACCAAGAACTTGATAAGACTTGCCTTGTTGGAGGAACTACCGAGTAACTTTCTCCACTGCTGGATGTTGTGCCCAGGTTGAATGTTCTTGAAATGAATTCCTGTGCCTGCACTTCTTTTGGCTCGTTCTGCATCCTTGATGGATGTCTCCTTGTAGATATCAAACACAACATCAATGCGCCTGCTCTTAGCACCTTCATGAACAGCGTGACTCAGTGCTGTACCTGCAAGCTGTGAAAAAGTTTTGTCGTTTCCCTTCAGTTTGTGGACCAGGCTCATCCCATCAATTATGGTAGCAGAGGGCTCGGGTATCACTTCTGCAGGAGAAACATTCCTCTCTAACTCCTTTGCTAGGGCAGCCTTGTTGGTCTTGCGGAGAGACCCATCACCGCTGGCAAGTGCCCAAGGCAAAGGCCCAAGGGGATGAGCCAAGACATCACTCATTTTGAGCTTTCTGTTCTCGGCAACAAGGATCATCTGGCCAAATAGGTTCCTGTCAGCCTTTAAGATAGCCTCCTTGGCATGGTCTTGTGAGCGTGGCTTCATTCTGATGTTAGTGAACGTTCTCAGTTTCGTCTTCGTCATCGTGTCATGAAACTGTATAGTTGGCGTATCGATCTCCAGGCGCTCTTCCTTGAAGGCTTGATATGCATCCTCTCCTATTCTGTAGGCCCCTAGAAGGTCTTTGACAACTTCTGGTGGTGCCATAGTCGCAGTTGACAAACTGACAAGATCTTCTTGCTTTGCGTTGAAGGGGTTCAACCAGCTGGTCTCCATCAGTTGAACTAAAGATTGGACATCGGCCTCATCTCTTCTAATCCTGGCCATCTGTAGGTCTGGGTGGCTGAAGTCAGTATACTTTTGGCCTACTACCATAGTCCTGAGCTGCCTTAAGTACCTGCTGCGATACTCCGATGTCAGGTAGTACCTGGCGACAGCTCCGCCTTTCAGGCTGAAGCCTTTTGTGCCCCCTGGTGTCTGGGTGTCTTTGTTGATCGTCTCTTCGATTGTCTGGTCCACAGGGATCCGTCCAAAGGGATTCTTGCTACCGATCTGGACCGAAAAGCCACCTTGCATGAAGTGTTCATGGACCTCTGGGTGTTCAATGGGCAGTCGAGACATCAAGGCATAGTAGTAGGTTAGGAACCGGGCATAGTTCACTTTGTCATAGGCAAAACACCACGGTATCATCTGTCGGATTGCTCCTAGGTGGAGCATCCAGTTGCCTTCTCTGGAGGCTCGAATTAAGTCCAGCATGATCTCAACCATGTCCAGGTATGACATCCAGAATGCTGAGAGGTTGTGTTCATCTCTGAGGGTCTCAAGATAAACTTGGAAAAGCTTCATGATATGTGTGCATGATTCACTCTCCATCAGCTCTTGAAAGAGTCCCTGAGACACATTGCTGTGAAAGCTGTTGATGTCCTTCAGTGTTTCATCTAGATGGTGTATGTCCCTTGAATGGTTTTCTTCTAGCCATGAAAGGAAGCCTTTCCATGCAAGCCTCATCAGTGCTTCATACACGAGCTTGTGTAGTCTCACTGCTCTGTTGTACCTCTTGCCGTTCATCACTCCTGACACTGATCCTTCTGCGATGATACCTGATTCCACACACAGATCTCTAAGACCTGCATCTTGAAACCTCTTTCCTATGGTGGAGATGAGATTACAGATTGTGTGGAAGACGCCCATCCTGATGATAATGTTCTTGAACTTCTCTTGTTTCCAGATAACTTCGGCAGCTTTGGCATAGAGTGCTTGATCAAACACGCACACAATCTTGTTAAGCTGTAAGGACTGCATGATAGCATGCGTTTGTTCCAAGATTTCATTAACGGTGGACATTTCTGTTGCGGGAGCATTGATAGTGGGCAGGTAGCTTACAGTGTCCTGAACCACTGCAATGTCTCTGCGCATTTTGATGTTGAACCCAGTCCAACTGCTGATGGACTGGTCCTCATGGTCTGACATTCGAGTAAGAAGCCAGATATGGTTCTTTGTCTTTGAATCCTGGACTTCCTTGGTAGTGTCGACATACGCAGTCTCAATCCTAGGTGGCCCTGCCCGCCGCCCAACATTGTATATTGGCAGCATTGATGATGTCTGAGTGATGCTTCTTATCTTGGACTTGGTAATCTCTGGCAGGACTTTCTCTGGCACAGAGCCTGCAACCTTGGACTGGACAGCAATGCCATTGACTCTATGAGAAGTACCTGCTCCACTTAGGGTCTCTTCAAGTCGGTCAATGTTATCCCAGGCCAGGGTTGTGAACACACCAGGGTAGATGTTTGCTGGCAGTGGAATGTCATCCTTTGAGCATTCCAGCTTCTGGATACAAAGGGCTGTATCGATCTCCTCAAACATTGAGTAAGACACACAGTGACCAAGACGATTCAGAGTTCGGATCAGTTCTGTGTTTCCTGTCAAAGACTTTACAGCATTGGTCAGCAGTACGTGCTTGGGTGGTTTTGTCTTGCCACTGGTAACAGCAAAGACCAAGTCACTGCCAAAGGAAGTGGCAAGACGTTGAGCTCTTTCAGAGGGAGTTTCACACTCACACTCTCCTGTCAGCAGGGTGTGCAGGAATTGAGTGACTGCTGCAGGAATGACATTCTGATCTGTATCGGGAGGCCATGGCTGACTCACATCTTGTTTATTGATCTCATTCCTCAGCTGCATTCCTGCTTTGGTTAAGACATCGTCAGAGTTAGCTGCTCTTGCTTCTTGCAGGTCTTTTGCCATTTTGTGTGCTTGCCGGGCAAGGTCGTCCATTGAGAGGCTGCGTGGATAGATTAGAAGCTTTCCTTTCTCATCTGGGACAAAGCGTAGTGATTCTCCAAACTCGGTTTCAATCTTTCGGTGAACATGTTTCTTTGTCGCTGGTTTCAGTTGGATAATACCACGGGACATCATGGATCTCTCAAGCCTAGATGTGAGGTTTGTCATAGGCAGTACCTCTGGGTTGGGGAATAATTTGGTCCTTATATACAAGCAGAGTTCCTCGAGGGCTTCTGTCTCAACCTCTTCGTAGCGTGCTTCCTCGCTTTCTTCCTGATTTTCACCTGCACCCGACCTGGCGGCCGCTGGGAAATCATCTTTTGTGAAGAGTTTGTAGCACGACTTGTGGTAGTGACCCTCTGCAGCAACAAGGTCTCTGCTAACTAAACCAAGGATTCTCTGGTTGAGTTTCCTTATTGCTGCTCTGCGAATCTTCTCATCTGCTCGTAGCTCAACACACTGTATGAGTGGCTCCCTTGTCTTTGTTGTTTTTATGTACTTGCTTGACTTCTCGCAGAAGATACATCCTTTGGCATACACCCTGCTAGTACTAGGGGCATCCCTTGATGCCCTCCTCCTGGGGTCGACGCTTGCTGATTCTATCTTGACACCCTTGGCAAGGATAGAATCCAGTGACTTCTTCATTGTAAAGAGACTACGACATTTACGGTGATAATGTATGTGTGGTATTCCTCCTTCTTCAAGGCCCTTGGCTGCTTCCAGGACTGGATCATGCTGCCTGATTTCTGCAGCCCTGAGCAATGTGTTCCAGGAGTCCAAATCCTGTGGTGACACCAGAGCATCGCTGTCATCATCAGAGCAGTGGATGATACAGTCGATCCGTGCTCTCTTCCTCGCAGATGGTTCCATCCTGCCGTCAAACAGTCGACACACACCTGCAAAAAATATCACCATTAAACCATGAACAAACAAACACATTACATGGAAACCACTCTACATATGTTTGCTCCTTCCAATAATAAATTATCCCCAAAATATAACCAAAAATCCCCAAATATGAAATAAACCCCTAAATATGGAGAAACTTGAAATACACATCGGAATAATTCTTGTAGAGAATCAAATAAGCTACAAGAGCTGTTAGAATATATTTTTCAATGTTCCCCATATTTATGGATTTATTCTAGATTTAGAGGAAAATACCCAAGATATAGAGTATATTCCGAAATATGAGGAAATTTGAAAAATACCTAGGAACAACTCTGGTAGAGAATATAATTGTACATAGGTGTTCAAAGTTTCGCGATGATTGTGTGATGGATTTTAAAGAAAATGAGGAAAACGCCGAGCGTCACGCTAAAAATCTTTATTTTTGGGTAGCGCCCCTATTGCATCAAAAAAATTAGACTAAGCTACCAGTGCGAGAAGGCTATCATATCTTAATGTACTTACAGTCACTCTATAAACATTTTAGTACCATTCGTGTTTAGTCACCCCAGGTGGTACCGATATCTGGCCTGGCTCATGGACTACATTCCCTTTCTAATTTTCATAAATGATCTTCTCAACTGTACATCTAGTCCCATCCATTCATATGCAGACGACTCTACTTTACACCACTCAATTAGTTTTCCAGAACGCCCCAGACAGCAGTCTCTCAATAGTAAATGTAATGAAGCCATAAAATGCTTATCTTCTGATCTAGCTACTATTTCCAATTGGGGTAGAGAAAACCTTGTTACATTTAATGCTTCCAAAACTCAATTTATCCATCTTACTACCCGTCATGAACCTCCAGAGGACTATCCCTTATTCTTCAACAACACTAAAATCAACCCTTCATCTTCCCTCAATGTTCTCGGTGTCTCTTTTTCTTCTGCTCTCACTTGGAAAGACCATATTACCAGTCTCGCTAAGGCAGCCTCGCAGAAGCTGGGTGTGCTCAACCGCCTCAAGGGGTTCTTTACCCCTGCACAGCTACTTGCTCTGTACAGGGGCACAGTGCAGCCTTCTATTGAGTATTTTTCACATGTGTGGGGAGGATCCTCTCACACCGCACTCCTAGATAAAGTAGAAAGGAAAGTTTTTCGTATCATTAACTCCCGTCCACTCACCAACTCTCTGCAATCTCTCTCTCTTCGCCGCATTGTTGCATCTCTCACTATTGTATCGCCATTCGCTACTACAATAATCAGTGTTCCTCGGAGCTTTCCCAGTGTATACCACCTCCTGTACGTAGGGTACGTAGTACCCGCCTTGCAACACAATCCCACCCCTACTCTGTGAAACTCTCCAACCCAAGAGTGAAACGCTATTCTAAGACTTTCTTCTATTCAACTACTGAGCTCTGGAACTCTCTCCCAGAATCAGTCTTTCCCTCTTCCTATGACTTAAATTACTTCAAACTCCGTGTGTCCAGGTATTTTAGCTCGAACGTCCCTTGATTTCAGCCCTGTCACACTTTGAAATCTGGGGGAGGCACTCGCTGGAGGCAGTTATGCCTTTTGTCTCTCTCATTCACATAGAAAAAAAAAAAATGTGTCCCACCCCCTCCTTCTCTTCTTTTTCCCCTTCCTCAATTATCAGCTATTTTTCCTCTTATTCCCCCTTTTATCGGGTAATTTTTGGCTCAAATTTCCCTTACCCGGTCTCTTTAACACGGGCGACGACGCAGCTAGAGATCCTTGCATAAGCGACACTTAGGCATTGCACTATATATAGAAGTCTATATATTATATAGACTTCTATATATAGTGCAATGCCTAAGTGTCGCTCTTCAGTTCAGAGAGGGAGAACACACGTCCCCCCAGCTCTCACCTCATTATACGACCTTGCGGCAATATAACGTCTTCTTTACTCTCCATATACTATTCCCACTTCTTTTATTGCTCTTAAATGTGCATATGGTCATAATAAAAGCAAAATAGATGCATATGGATAAGTAATAATTATATGTATGGTACTATGACAATTTTCGTCAGAATAGAATCAAATACCTTCGCTTGGCGGGAGGGTTTGAACTACCATAGCTTCGCAGTTTATGAATTAAGGCAAGATGTTTGTCTAGGCGAAGTTTAAAAGAATCACCGGTGCTGCAGTCTATGCCATCTCAGGGAAGCCCATTCCACAAGGTGACAACTCGAATGAATAAGAAACTCTTAGATTCTTGGGAGTTAAAAGATTTAACAATAATTTTGCAACCATTCCCTCGCATGTAATTTGATTGGTCGTTAGTGAAATATTTATTACAGTTCATTTTGTCGATGCTTTTGATGATTTTTAACACTTGAAGTAAGTCGCCTCTTAATCTGCGCTGGGTTAAAGGAAATAGATTTAATTCTCTACGACGCTCCTCGATTTTTTTTTTTTTTTTTTTGAGACAATGAACGGAGGAAGGAAAAACACAGATAAAACAAAAAGGTCCATGTGCTAAAAGGCATCCTCCATTCATAAAATGTTTGTAACAACTGGATTTAAACATTTGTAGATTGTAAGTTTGTGGAAAGCAATTCGAGGGAAGTGAATTCCAAAGAGTAGTAGCTCTGGGGATAAATTAATTCAGATAAGCAGAAGTTCTGCATTGTGGAGGAGAAAGTGTAAATTCATGGGTGCTCTCAGCTGCCCTAGTTCTACAGGGAAAGATGTGGAGAGGCGGCACAATTGAAGCAAGGTCCTCGGAACAATTGCTGTGAAAATATCTGTAGAATAATGCAAGGGATGCAACGTTTCTTCGTATGGATAATGTAGGAAGGTCCTGTGTGATTGCAGGGTTATTGATTAATCTAATAGCTTTATTTTGAATTTTGTCCAACTGCCTCAATGCAACCACTCCACTTTCACCCCACAGAGGTGAACAGTAATCCATCTGGGAACACACATGACTTTTATATATGACGGCCAACTGCTCTTCAGTGAAGAATTCTCGAACTCTGTACAGGAGTCCCAGTTTTTTAGAGGCATTCTTAGCAATGCTTCTAACATAATGTGTCCAGCTCAAGTTAGTAGTTAGTGTTACACAGAGAATGTCAATACTAGGGGAAGTGGAAATATTTACATCATTAAAAATATATGGGAGTCAGTGAGATTCTGTCGGTTAGAAAATTGAATGTACTTGGTTTTCTGTGCATTAAAGGAAACTAGATTCTTTTGTCCCCATCCATTCATTCTAGAAAGGTCCTGGTTCAGAGAAATTGCAGTGTTTATTTTTGAATTTATAAGATCGGGTTGGGTGAAAGAATTGGTAAGTGAAAAGGAACTGTGGAGTGTTGAGTCATCTGCGTAGGAATGTATTGGATTATGAGTGGTAGATATGAGATCATTGATATGAATGAGGAACAGAATTGTGGCCAAAACTGATCCCTGGGGAACACCAGCATTTATTGAATGAAATTGAGAATAAAGGCCATCTACCATTACACGTATTTTTCTGTTATGAAGATAAGAAGAAATTAGTGGAACTAATGATGCAAGGCCGTAGTGTGACATCTTCGACAATAAGGATTGATGCCAGACTCTATCAAATGCCTTTGATATATCCAGTGCTATTGTATGTGTTTCACCATGTTTGTCTGTAGCTTGGTTGATTTGATGCGTAAGAAGGCAAAGAATGTCTGCAGTTGATCGACATCGTCTAAAACCATATTGCCTATCACTGATTAATTTATTATTCTCAAGATGCTTAATTATGTGATTATTTAATATAATTTCAAAGACTTTACCAAGAGTGGAAGTTATAGCTATTGGTCTGTAGTTTGATGGATCTGAAGAGGCACCTTTTTTAGGAACTGGATGAATGTTTGCTTCTTTCCAGGGTACTGGGAAGCATGAGGTATGAGTACACAGACGGACAAATTTTGCCAATACAGGAGCGAGCACCAAGGAGCAATTCTTAAGTACTATTGGAGGAGTTTCATCTGGACCAGGAGCCTTATCTACCGAGAGATTCTGCAAAATAGTTTTGACATGTCTGGTGTGGATCTTAAGTGAGGGAATTTCAGGCGAATTAAAATTAAGTACAGGGACATCTTGATTTATTTCATCTAAGGTTGAGTTGGTGGAGAAAATATCCGCAAGAAGGTTAGCTTTACCTCGTGGGTCACTTACAAGATTGCCAGTCGGAGATTTTAATGGTGGAATGGATGAAGCAGTAATGAAGTTGGATTTGAATGAGTTAAGAGTAGACCAAAATATTTTGTTATCATTTGGATTATTTAGAAGTTTATTTGCCTGTTTGTGGAGAAAGTTTGATTTAGTTAGGTTTAATACAGTTTTGGCATGATTTCTGATGTTTCTAAAGTAATTAAAGGCTTCATGTGTTTTTGATCTTGTGTATGCATTGTAGGCTATTGCTTTTTGTTCAGTTACTCTAGCACAATTATGGTCAAACCATTTAGGTGAATTAGATCTTTTACTGTACTTTTGATGAGGAATAAAAGTTTCCATTCCAATTTTTACAAAATCTTGTATGTGGCTCAAGGTGGAGTGTGCATCATTAGAAAAGAAAGAGGTCCAGGAAATATCAATAAAGAAACCTTGAAGACCCTCCCAGTCTGCCCTATCGTAATGCCATTTAGTCACCAAAACAGGTTCAGAGTGGGAAGGTGTGGTAGGTGATAGACAGGTGGCCTGTATCAGACAGTGATCAGAAGATCCAAGCGGGGACCTCACTCTAACATCATAATTTTCTGAATTGGTTGTTAAAAATAAGTCCAGTAGGTGGGAATTATGATTAGGATTATCTGGTACACAGGTGGGTTGGGTCACTAGTTGAGTGAGATTAAATGAGTCTGCAAATAGCTCACATTCAAGACCAGCATCATCAGTCCTGGCTGAATGAGTGAGCCATTCAACATTATGGACATTAAAATCACCCAACACAGTGATTTCAGAAGAAGCATTTAAGTTGAGGACACTGAGTTATGAGGACAGAGAATCAAAAAGACTTTGCTCTGGAGGAGTATTTGGGGAACGGTAGATGCAACATCTATCTATCTATATGCTCAGGCCCAATCCCCATTTTGGGGGTAGCCGACTCAAGACAGAGCAAGAACAGGGAAAACCCAAAAACATCATAAAACAAAAAATAAACAGAGATAAAAAACACAAACTCTCACACATCCAGGTCACCCAGGAGAAGACCCAGAGACCAGGGTTACCAAGGTCGCTCCAGCACTCCCCCGGCCCCTGACCACCCGGAGAGGTTCCGATCTCGGCAGGCAGACATGCAGCGGAGCCAAAGCCACAAGCCCTCCCACCACACTTCCAGGCACACCCTTCATATTAATCGTCCCCCCGGGCCAGGCGCCTGATGGACTATTATCTAGTCCAACTTGCGCCCGACCCCTTACTCCAAATGACCACGTGTTCACTCAACTATTCACAAGCATTCTCCATTCACTCTTGTCCACCACCACTTCCCCTGCCTGATCTATAGTCATTCCTCTATCATCCAAAGCCTTTCTTACACAGTCTCTCCATCTCAATGGGGGTCTTCCTGCCCTTCTATCTCCCCTTGTATCTGACTCGCATATTCTCTTTGTAAGCCTTTCATCTCCCATTCGTTCAACATGACCATACCAGCTCAGCACCCTTCTGTCCACTCTGGCTGACAAATGTTCCTGCTGCCCCACTCTCCTACGTATCTCTTCATTCCTCAATCTGTCTCTACGAGTAACTCCACACATACTCCTCAAGCAGCTCATCTCCATCACATTCAGCCCTCTTTTCTCCTTTTTCTTCAGAGCCCATGTCTCAGCCCCATACATCACTGTTGGCACAACAATTCCTTGATACAGTGCACTTTTTACTTTCACTCCGAGATTTCTCGTCTTCCACATACTTCCCATTGCTCCGAAAACCTTCCTTCCTTCACACACTCTCTGTTTTACCTCCACTTCCATACCTCCACTCCTGCTTATTGTTCCTCCTAGATATTTAAAACACTCTACTTGTTCCAATATTTCCCCATCCAGCCTCACATCTAGATTCACCCTATGCTCTCCCCTATTACACACCATTACTTTACTTTTATTGACGTTCACCTTCAGTTTCCTCCTTCCACAAACCACACCAAACTCTTTGACTACCTGCTGCAGTTTCTCATCAGAATCCGCCACCAATGCTGTGTCATCAGCGAACAGCAACTGATTCAACTCCCAATCTCTACCATTCTTTCCTACTAAACCCAATCCTCTTCCCATAGTTCTCCTTTTCACCTCCCTCACCACACCATCCATAAACATATTAAACAGCCATGGTGACATTACACAACCCTGTCGCAAACCTACCTTTACCTCAAACCATTCACTCAACTCACCATTTCCTACTCTCACACATGCTCTGCTCCCTTCATAAAAACTCTTAACTGCTTCTAACAAATTTCCTCCTATTTCATAAATCCTTAACACCTTCCACATTGCTTCACGGTCCACACGATCATACATACGCTTTTTCCAAGTCCATAAAAGCCCAAAATATCTCCTTATGCTTCTCTAAATACTTCTCGCATAACTGTCTTACTGCAAACATCTGATCCACGCACCCTCTTCCCCTCCTAAAACCGCACTGTTCTTCTCCTATTGCAACTTCCGTACACTTTATTATCCTCTCTATCAACACCCTGCCATACAGCTTTCCAACCACTGACAATAAACTAATACCTCTATAACTTGAACACTCCTGCCGATCTCCCTTCCCCTTGTACAACGGCACAATACATGCACTCTTCCAGTCTATTGGTACCATTGACACAGCAAAGCACACATTGAAAAGTCTCACCAACCAATCTATTATCACATCTCCACCCTTCTTTATACACTCCACAGCAATACCATCCAAACCTTCTGCTTTTCCCGCTCTCATTTGTTTCACTGCTTCTTTCACCTCATTTTCCTCAATCCTTTCATTCATTCCCTGCCACCTGGGTGGCCTGGGTAACCTATCTCCATCCACCTCTGCTTCAATCACTGCTTCTCTTCCATCTCTTGTATTTAACAAAGATTCAAAATACTCGGCATATCTTTTCCTCACTTCAACTGGTTCCACTAGTAATTCTCCATTTTCATCTTTCACTGACTCTTCCCTCTTTTGTCCTCCTTTCCTTACTTTATTTACCTCCTTCCAGAACATCTTCTTTCGTTCTTCAAAATTCTCACTCAGCCTTTGGCCCCACCTTTCGTTTGCATCTTTTTTCGCTTCTCTAATTTTCCGTTTTGCCTCTCTCCTTTTCTCCTTGTACCTCTCCCATACCTCAACACTACCATCCTGTAAAACCCTCTCAAAACACTGTCTCTTCTCCTCAACTGCCTTTCTCACCGTATCATTCCACCACTCGCTTCCCTTCCTGATACCTACATACATATGTATGTACATGTTATGTATTTAAATTTACCAGCAGAAATTAATTTGTATATAGAATAATCAAAATAGGGACAATTGAAACTAGTAACCTCCTCCAGGGCAATTTCAGATTTTGCGAAGCAACATACACCTCCTTTAGGTCTGAAATTTTGGAGCAGTTGATAAACTGGAAAATTAAATCTAGACGTGTCAGATGTGGATGTTACTTGAGTCTCTGTCAAAAAAAGGAGAGTAGGGGATTCTGCTTGAAGAAATTGGTGTACAGAATTGATGTTAGATTGAAGTCCCCTTATATTACTAAAGAAAAAGCTGCACCGACGAGCAGCTTTGGGACGTTGCAATGCTCTTGACACAGTCGCATGATGACGACCGGGAGGGCCCTGTGTCAATGACCCAACCCTGCCGGGGGTGGATATCCGAGGGACCACCAGGTTTGCTCTTAACAATTGTACTGCCATATTTATTAGGTAAGTGTATGGTGTTACATGTATGATATGTAGTGGGAAGAGTAGTGTTTTATGGATAGAGGATAGCGATGTAGGGCAATGTCGTGAAGTTGGATGTGTATGTTATATAAAGAGGGTTTTCCTGATACCCCTGATGTGTGAGGCAGAAAGATATGTATCCAGCTACCAAGGCCTGGGAGAGAAAATGGAATTCAGGCTATTCCCTGAGTCTCCCGAAACCTTGGCGGTAGTACTTCCCTGGGCGGGGCTGTCTACCCCTACTACTTACATTTTGTTCTTTAGGCAAGGTATCTTTTTGGTAGGTTGAACTCATTCTAGCTTGTCTCTTTCTAGCTTGTCTATATCTTTTTGGTAGTAAGGGCACCAGGATTGAACGCAATATTCCAGGAGAGGGTGGACTAAGGAATTGTAAAGAGTTAAGATTATTATGACTTAAATTGCTTCAAACTCTGTGTGTCCCGACATTTTGGCTCGAACATTCCTTGATTTTGGTCCTGTCATTCTTTCAACTCCGGGGAGGCACGCATCACAGGAGGTTTTGTCTTTTGTCTCTCTTATCCACATAGAAGAACACAAAACTTGCAGGCGTTTTGTGTATGGCCTCCCTCATAAAAGTGAATAAAGCGTCCAGCAGTAGATAGATAGATAGATAGATAGATAGAAAGATAGATATTCGAATTGGTGTAACTTTATATATGTTGACGACTGTACATTTCCTCTGACTCTCCAATATTTCACTCCATGAGTCAGACCCAACACACACAGTCCAGCACGAGGGTAATCAACTCGTCTGTATCTGCCATCTCAACCTAGAAATGGGTATTGTGGGTTATTATGATATTTTGTTTCCATACTACTGAGCATTTTGCTTGTTTTTGCCTTTTTCGAGCAATGTATTTTAGTTTGTCCCGTAGGCTAACAAAAACACCTAAAAAGGCTAAATGTGTACATTTTTTGAAAACTATCTCGGCCGAAGGCCGATTTCCTCTATGTTTCACCCTCGCTATCGCTCGCCTAGAAACAATTCGACACTTGAACAGATTGAAGCATATTTTGCAAAATTAATGGGGTGAAACGTCTTAAAATATCCAAACTACTGGAGCGAAGTAGGGGAGGTCCCTTGAATGATTCTCAGTCTGACCCAGCACACGTCGGCACCTGCCATCTCAACCTCTTAATTGGTTTGCAGGCACAATCATTGACCAGTTGAGAATTTCGGACGACTTGGAAGTTATTAAGAGGGGGGGTTTCTGGACCCCCTTCTCCCTCATGGTTAGCCCCATTAGTTTTGAGATTTCAATATGTTCGGCCTATCAGTATGGAGATTTTCAGAAATTTCGTACTTTTTAGATGTCGTTTTTCGTGTGGGTTTCGGACTATAGGCCTAACCCATATTCCTAAAGTAGCTCAAACTAAAATGCAAGTTATTATACGTTTGTAGTACACTCGATGACATAAATCCAGGCCCATTGTGAACTATCAAACGGCAAAATGAATCACCGTAATGTAAATATTAGGTAAACCAATTAATGAGAAGATTCGATTCAGTTGGGGATAGCTTTGAAAACTAAGGCCCAAACATATGTAGTTGAGTGTACCTCCATAAGTACAACATTCCACATTCATAATAACATTAATCTATCACAAGTTTAGCATGTATTTCAGACGCGTTTAGGATGCAATCATGTACAGTTACCCACATAAGTTCTACTCCTCGTTGTGATATTATGAATGCAAGTAAAATAGTATTAATGAATTGCGTGTGTGACTTCTTTAAATTGTTAGTTGACTAATAAGATAAGCTAAGCACTGCATGAGAAACTGCACTCGAAATTCAATCATGCGCATTAATTATGCATGAATAAGATCACAGAGAGGACCAGCTTAATCTGTTAAACTGACTAGTGTAGAGGTTAGTGTGTGTGTGTGTGTGTGTGTATGTATGTATGTATGTATGTGTGTGTGTGTGTGTGTGTGTGTGTGTGTGAGAGAGAGAGAGAGAGAGAACAAACAATTATTAACATGCCACTCACGCCCAGCTCCGTTTAAGCTGACCACTGCAGAGGTTAGTTTGGCACATGTGTGAGTGTGTGTGTATTGTGTGTGTCTGAGAGAATGGGGGATATCAGCCGTATTCTTAGACGCGTGGGGTGGATATCATCTAGCCCATAATGAACGAAGATTGGAACTGAGTGCCAATTAATGATAGAGAACTTGAAATGTCCCAACTTTTAATAGCTAACAATTTATCTTGACTGTTTTCATTCATTAACGAGTAGGGTTTCATGGTGGGAAGATTAAGAGTCGTATTCTTAAAAACCCATACCTTCCCTTAACTTTCCTTTCCCTTCCAAGGAATTTTCTTTCCCTTCGGTATTCTTAAAGAATTCCTTGGAAGGAAATTTTTTCGGAAGTGTTGGTAGCTCTGTTCCACAGACGAAGCTAGGCGCGCACCAGTTGGTATGCCTGAAGTAGTAAACAAACCTTGTCAAACAAACGTTTCCAAGGGTTGACTTGCATTATTGTTGCCCAAAACATGATTTAGACCACAAATATTGTCTTCAAAGCATATTATGTTGACTTGCACAAACACAAGAATGAATTGTCAACATGATATTAATAACTACAGGATCCTAGCTCTAAATCGTGCATGTACACCAACAAGCCATATTTTGTTGTAGTATTTAGACCTAGCCTATAGGCTATTATCCAAGAGTATAATTACATATAAACTGATATGATAAGAAACAGGGATGGAGATAAATTAGATTAGCCGAATGTAGTGCGAATTAGTGTACCGTCCGTATATCAAGCATGAGAACTTTTCAATTACAAGGTCAAGTCTTCCATTTCTGATCAAAACTTAACAACTAGGCTATAGGAATCGTACAATAACCCACTATTGAGAAGTATTTACCTTCAAAGTTCAATACACATTATCGCCTGACATATTCTGGTGTGCTGAGTTCAAATACTAACTTGAACTTCTGTAGGCCTAGCCTATTATTATTATTATTATTATTATATGAGATGCCGAAGTCTCCAACCAGGGTGCAGAAACACCATCAAGATCAATCCACACAAAACACCCGGAGGCACTGGAGAGAGACTATGGCAACTTAGGAAAAAATAAAAACATACACTGTATACTGTACTGTACATATACACATATTAAACACAGATAACATATTATGCAGTGGAGGATATCAAGCTTAAATATAATACAATAAAATAGAATAAAATAAGTTTAAAAATTAAAATTAATGCTGCAAAAAAGCATTAACTCTAGACTTAAAAATGGAGATATTAGCTGAATTGACTAGCTCATTTGGCAACTTATTCCACAAGTCAACCATGGCCGGCACAAAACACCGTGAAAACTGTGTAGTAGAAAAATTAACACGGCTCATGGCAAGATAATTAAGATTGCTTGTGAATCTAGTTGCACGAGCCCGGACATAGGGCCCAGGCAGAACCCCATGTAAGGGATGCTGAGGGTTATTAAAAACTTTAAATAAAAGACTAAGGGCACCAACTTTACGTCGATGACACAGATCAAGAGACAAATTAGGTAGAATAAAACTGATGGAATTTAGCGACCTGTCAAGCAACTTGAGATGGCAGTCAGCTGCTGACAACCAGACAGGTGAGCAGTACTCGAAATGTGGCAAAATAAAAGCATAAAAAGACTTGATAACTGTGGCGTCACAAGCAAATGTTTTATAAACCTTGCGAAGCAGACCAATTTTTTGGGAAATGGAAGAGGAGAAAGAACGAATATGCTTTTCAAAAGTAAGTTTGGGATCAAGAGTAACTCCTAACAAACGCAGAGTATCCACATTCTCAATTTGCTCGCCAGAAACTTGTAGATAAGGATGGGGAGGATCCAAGGTACGAGATCTGCTGATGATAATGGAGTGTGTTTTACTAGCATTAAGTTTCATGCCCCAAAGTTCACACCATGATGTAATTTTGGCTAAATCCCTATTCAGAGCAGTAGCAATTACGTGTCGATCTATTGGTGATGCAATTGACGCATATAAAGTTGTATCATCAGCATAGGAGATTAGTTTATTTTCAAGCTCGGAACACAGGTCAGCAGTAAAAATAATAAAAAGCAAAGGCCCAAGGACACTGCCTTGTGGAACACCAGAAACAACAGTAACAGAAGGGGAATGACACCCATCAATGACCACAGACTGAGATCTTTTCGTCAAAAAATCTTCAAAGATCCTTAAAAAATTGCCACCAATACCAATGAGCTGTAACTTAAACAGAAGTGCTTTATGGTTGACTAAATCAAAAGCAGAACTAAAGTCAATAGCCACGACGCGAGACTCATGTCCCTGGTCCAATGAAGATTGCAAGTCATGGGTGAGTGTCAGAAGTGCATCACATGTACCCAGTCCCTTACGAAAACCAAACTGTGAGTTTGGTATCAAATTATGACTATTACAATAAGAGGAAAGGCGTCTGGACAAAAGCCTCTCATAGAGCTTGGATAGGATAGGTGTAATGGAGATAGGGCGATAGTCATTAGGAGATGATGAGGCAGTATTTCCCTTTGGAATAGGAGTGATAATAGCCTTACGCCAGCAAAGAGGAAAACTACCTGATTTCAAAAGCAACCTAAACACCACTGCCAATTTAGGTGCCAAGACCACTGCAACCTTTTTAAAAAAAGAGAGGGAAAAACCCATCCGGGTCTGTGCCACCATAGGTATCAAGATCCAGCAAGTACCTTTTCAGTTCAGCTGATTTGAATGCCATTGAATTGAGGTTGGGTCTAGGGAAACATGTCAATGGCAAAGACAATTCCTGATTACTCTGCTTATTAATAAAAATATTAGATAGAATATTGGCCTTCGATAATGGATAAAAAGAGATGGAGCCATCAGAATCACAAAGAGGAGGCATGGAGGAATCTATTCCAAATAAAGAGGATTTCAAAGCGGACCACCATTTATGAGGCTGTGTAGCTCCTGCCAGAACCTCCTGAAGATGGGAGTTATAATCCCTCTCAGCACCATCATAAACTCTCTGCGCAGCTGCCCTTTTAAAAACATAATTTTCCCAATGCAAGGGGGTTTGATTACGCCTCCATAGACGATATGCAGCCTGTTTGTCATCAAATGCACGCTTGCAGTCATCATTAAACCATGCTTTATCCCTGATACGAGACTTAATTGTCTTTGATGGAACTCTTTTGCGAAGGATACCAAGAAGGGAATTGTTGAGAGCTGAAACCGGGTCATGAGGTCTTAGTATGTGATTCCACTCAATATTACAAACATCATTACAAACGTTGTCCCAGTTAACCCGGGATTTAAGGTAGACTTTACGTGAGAGAGTAATATCAGGAACAGAAAAATCAAGATTAATTTTACACATGATGGCATTGTGGTCGGAAGTGCCAACAGGTACAAGAACGGAGGTTTCTACAACGCCAGGAATGTCTGTTAGTACTAGATCAAGACAATTTCCAGACATATGAGTAGGTCCTTGGATTAGCTGTTCACAACCAGATAAGTTTGCAAAATCCAATGCAGCATGACCATTTCTATTAGTTGGAGAGACCGAGTTCAACCACTCTTGATGATGCGCATTGACATCACCAACAAAAATAAAAGATGATTTGACATCTACAGACTGTATTGAAGCCATGGCTGTTAAAAGGCAGTCATATATGTCATTGTTAACATCAGGATTTCTGTAGGCCTATATAGGCCTAGGCTAGATTTGTTTTCTATTCAGCGAAAAAAAATAAAAGTTAGGCTATATTTGATCTGGCCCAATTTGGTAAAAATTGCAATTCATGGCCCATAGTAGATTTACTATGCTATTGAAACTAGTTTTTTTCAATGTTTATATTTAGGCTACCGATATTTATTTATTAATTATCTAATTTGACCGTTTTTTATTTGTATACATTATTTTGGGGCAAGAATGTAGTTACCGGGTGTACCGGCAGTACCGCCCACCTTGTTTACACTATGCGGATGGATGCCTTTGGATATAAAAATACATTAACCTAACCAAACAACCTAACCTAACCTAACCTAGTATTCATGCAGTAATGACAGGGGGCAAATAGCAGAAAATATAGCGTCGAAATGGATGGGAACGTAAGTGCGAGCGCACAACATGACATCCTTCCCTATTTTGGTAAGGGTTGTGTTAGCGGGCGTACCGCCTGCTTTGTTTCCATATTAGCACACTCGCAGTTACATTCACATCTAATTTGACTGCTGTTATTTGCCCCTGGTAATATACTGTATATGATGATGACAATGTTATGGGGGGTGAGGAGACATAGCACCCCTCAAACCATTATTGTATCCCACGGCCAGGTGTTGAGTAAATTGTTTTGCCGTGGGATACAATAATGGTTTGAGTGGGGCTCACCCCCCATCATCCCCATGACTTGTTGTCATTATCATACATATTACCAGTAGGGGCAAATAACAGCAATGAAATTAGACGCGAATGTAACTGCGAACGTGCGACTGTAAACAAAGTGGACAGTATGCCCGCTAACACAACCCTTACCATTATTTGTTATTTGCCCTTCTGCAAACAATATATACTGTATATTGATGACAATAATTCCTGGGAAGGTGAGGCCCCCCTCAACCTAAGAAGCGGACATAACAGAAGTGAACTTAACGGTCATGGCCCATAGCGTGCAAATCGACGCGGAAGGTTGCTTGGATAATACTGAACCTTTAAATAAGATTCTTCCAATTTTTAAATTGATTTTTGTTCTTGGGTGATCTGAATAAAAGATGAATCACCAATAGTTATGATTTAGGCATCAATGAGTAGGTTATTCATCATATTAGCTATCCATTAGTATAGTTTTGAAGATTGGGTGATATTCTTATGTTCTTTACTCTCCCCTCAAAGGCTAGGCTATCATATAGTTTGGCAAAGGCTAGGTTATCATGTAGTTAGGCAAATAATCTTTGCAAGGCCTCGCCCAATTTCTTACCGATTACTAACATACACCAGTGGCTTGCACTATTTGTTTCACTAACTGTCCTTCCTTGTGCAGCCCAATATAATGTGCAATTAGATCCGGTGTCACGTTCTTTCGCTGACCTGTACACACTACAAAATGACGGGGACTTGTGCACCACTGCCATACTGATCATAATAATGACTGATACCGATCCACCCACCACAGCTGCTGGAAGCATTGATGTTCCAACACTGTATTTACTGTATGTAATAATACAGTACCATAATTATTCCTAACCTTCAAGACTAGAGAATACTAAGGATGTAAAGTAAATTCAGACAGAAAATCCACAAATTTTATTTGAAACAGTGTGCGGGGGACTCTGGTGACTAGCGGGGTTTTCCTTACAAACATTGAGTAGGCTATATTTGACTATTATTGCTTTGCTGATTCAGTCCTTTCAATGCATTAATATTGTGCACAGTGTGACTACATTTTGACACATGTTAATGTAATAAGTTTGAAAATTCAGGTTTTGAGGCTTGCCAGGGATCAAGAACAATCCCAAGTTTTCAACAAAATCTCATACCATACTGTATACAGCCCAAAATAAGTAGCCACATTTTTTCATTAGCAATTTTGGGCTCTAATCTTATAAATTTTCTTTTAGCCTACCAGACTTTTAGCTACTACCAATGTTAGTAAGTTAGCCTATACACTCGGCATAATCAAACGCTGTATATTAGCATAGCCTAGGCCTATCTTAGGTTCTCAGGTTAAATTACATTGTTTGGATATTTAAAGAAAGTAGAGGGATTAGGCTAGGATATACTGTAATGAAAAATTAGGGTAGCCAATAATTGTACTCACAACCAATAGTATTGAATAGGCTAGTGTTTACAAATATGTTTTTCAAGGGATTTTGTTTTGATTAGGCTAATATGATGACAATATTCAAACAGACACTGCGGCAATATTAGCACGCTCTATGCGTCAGATTTTGCCACTTTTTTCTGAAATCATCCCTCGGCGAGTGGTTATTTGCCTCCTGCTGGCATTATATATGAATATGATGATGACAATTATGTCCAGGGTGGGGGGGGGGGGGGGTTTGAACACCAAACACTGTCAAGTTAAAAATAAATGCAGAGAGCGTGCAAACTGCTACTGTAGTCTCCTTGAACTGTAGTTAAGATACCCGGTAGCTACCGAATTATCTAAAAACACGCTCCCTGATAGTGTACAAGGCTATGAATATCAGGGAAAATATTATAGTGAAAAGGTAACTCGGAGTTTCTATAACATAAAGTAATAAAGGTAAGGATGTAGTATTCGAGGAATTTCGAGCTTATCGCCCGCCTTGTTTACACTACTCGCACGCTCGCGATCACGTTTCCGTCTATATTGACTGCCGTGGGATACAACATTAGGTTGAGGGCCCCCCTCACTCCCCCATGACTTATTGTCATCATTATATATAGGCATTTTGCCAGCAGGGGGTAAATTACTTTTAAAAAGCAGTCAAAAGTCGTGAATCGTGAAGGATGTATCCGGGTGTACGGTCATCATATTTACATAGGTAGTGCGTTCGTGGTTACGTTCCCGTCTATTTTAACGGTTATTTTCCCCCTGCTGGCAATATAATATATAATGATAACAAAATGTAATGGGGGGGGGGGAGGACCCCGTCAACCTATTATTGAATCCTGCGGCAGTCAAAATGACTGGAACATGATCGCGAGCGTATACTACATCCTTCCCATAGGCCTAATAAATTCACAACATTTTAAAATCCAGATAGCCTATCTGAGGTGAGCCAATTCTGACAAAATCTAACAAATGTTGGCTTGAACATTATGATGGGCTAGCCTAGAGGGACAGAGACTAGCCTAGGTTAGTTTATTCAGTGGGGATGTAGCCTAGGAAAAAAAAAAAAAAGGCCTACAATCCTGTATGGGTCATGAAATTCATAAGAAAAATAGATTAGCCTGGGCTAGGCTAGCTTACATGATGATGTAGCCTACTGTAGGCTGTAGGCTAAGCCTAGGCCTAGCCGCCTAGCCTAACCCAATATGTGGTACTGGTAAGGTAGGCTAAATTAGTATATAAGATGATTGACCACTATTACTGTTAGGCCACAAATTTATATTAATATTACAGTATATGCCTAGCTATTTTTAGTTATGTAAAGTATGGTATTACTGGGAATTGTTGATAGCGTATCTCTGGCAAGCCTCAAAACCTGGTAATGTTGTTGTTGTTGTTGTTGTTCCCTAAGCTGCCTGGCCAAACAGCCCCGAGTCCCTTAGGAAGGCCATGGCCACGATCAGGCTTTCCCACAGAGCTCTCATTGAGTGTAGATTGTGTTGTTGGCGTAAGTGGTTGTGTGAAATGCAGTCTTCTATGATGTGTTTAATGGTATGGGATGCTGTGTTACATCCCGGGCAGGCATCGACAACGGAGTCATCCAGTCTCTTCTGATAGCTCAGGAGAGCTGGATGGTGTCCGCACCTCAGCCTGGCCAGGTGGACTCTGTCCTCGCGAGGAAGGGAGGATTCGGAAGGATGGATATCAGGAGGTCGTGCATGCAGCTGCGTGTTGTCTGTGAGTGAGTGGATGGATCGGTGAGAGATATGAGTATGGATGTGCTTCTGGAATTTGGTTCAGGGTGGGCAGGGAGGGAGAGAGGACAATAATTGTGTGTGATACCGTGTGCTGGGTGTTGTTTTGATATTTCTTGGTGTCTGTGGGTGTGTTGCCATGTAGTTTAGTGGGTGGTCTTGGTTCGTGGAGGCTGCTGCCAGGAATTGAGTGCCTCTCATGTCCAGATGGTCTTTGACTTTGAGGATTTTGGTTTCTTGATGTAGGTGATCTGTGGGTGCAGTAGCTGTGCAGCCTGTAATGATCTTCAGGGCTTTGTTTTGAATAGTCTGTAAGGTCTTATTTTTTTCTATTTTTTTTTAAAAGACAATGAACGGAGGAAGGAAAAACACAGATAAAACAAAAAGGTCCATGTGCCTAAAGGCATCCTCCATTCATAAAATGTTTGTAACAACTGGATTTAAACATTTGTAGATTGTAAGTTTGTGGAAAGCAATTTGAGGGAAGTGAATTCCAAAGAGTAGTAGCTCTGGGGATAAATGAATTCTGATAAGCAGAAGTTCTGCATTATGGAGGAGAAAGTGTAAATTCATGGGCGCTCTCAGCTGCCCTAGTTCTACGGGGAAAGATGTGGAGAGGCGGCACAATTGAAGCAAGTTCCTCGGAACAATTGCTGTGAAAATATCTGTAGAATAATGCAAGGGATGCAACGTTTCTTCGTATGGATAATGTAGGAAGGTCCTGTGTGATTGCAGGGTTATTGATTAATCTAATAGCTTTATTTTGAAGTTTGTCCAACTGCCTCAATGCAACCACTCCACTTCCACTCCACAGAGGTGAACTGTAATCCATCTGAAATGTGTTTGATGTGTTTCAGCTAGGTTAGAAGCCCAGGCTGGGCTTGCGTATTCCATCACTGATCGTATGTATTGTTTATATACTGTGGTGGTAGTTTCTTTGTTGTGTCCAAATTTTGTGTGAGCAAGTGACCTGAGGGCGTTAAGTCTGGGTGTCAGTTTCTTTTTAATGTTTGTGGTGTGCTGTTTGAATGTCATATGAGTATCATATGTTACTCCTAGGATTTTGGGTGTGTGTGTATGTGTTGTTTATGGTGAGTTGAGGGATGTATTCGTGTTCTCCTGTCCAGCTTGTGAGCAGGGTTGCGGTGGATTTGGCTGGGGCTAGATTAAGTCTGTTTGTAGTGCACCAGCCATGTAGTGTGTTCAGATAGGGTTGAAGGAGATCTGTTGCTCTTTTTGGGTCATGGTGTGTGCATGCGAGTGTTATGTCATCTGCATAGGAGGCTAAGTTTATTTGGGGCATATTGGGTGTAGTTATATCGTGCATGTACAGATTGAAGAGTGCGGGCGATAGAACGGATCCTTGTGGGACTCCGTTTGGAAAGTTTCTGATTTTAGATGACTGACCGGCAAAAGATACGTGTGCACATCTGCCTGCTAGGAAGTTGGCCAGCCACCTTTTTGTGTTGTTGTGCATGTTTGTGTTGTAGATTTTGTTTGTTAGGTTGTGGCGGGGGATGGCATCGAAGGCTTTACTAATGTCGAGTGTGGCTAATAGTGATCTGTGTGGTGGTCTAGCTGAGTTGATGCCTGGTAATGTTGACACTTAATGCATTAACACGTGCCAAAATATAGTCACACCGTGCACAAAATTGATGCTTTGAAAGGGCTACATCAGTAAACCAATGAAAATCAATAATAATCAAAATATGTATAAGATGAGGAATAGGCTATCAGCTGGCAGCCCGAAATTGCCCGAATCGTCCGCACGCGAATTCACGCCGAGATCAGTGGTCTTCTAAAACTTTTAATAACATTACTTTATTTTCAATATCATTTTCAATATCGTGCATTATAATGTAACATGTTAATAAAATTACATAGTGGTCAAATCCAATATTAGTCACACTGACTCCAATTATATAAGAATGTTATGAACAAAATGACGAAGGGAAAACTGAAGACCTGCCTAGTGAGAGTCCTTCAAATTCCAATATTTTCCCCTGTTTAACCTCTGAAGTGCGCATGGGGGGTATGAGACACCTCTGCCTGTGCGCATGTATTTGAGCTGTTTCCATCACTAAAATATTTATTTTATTAATACTTCTCCATATACGCCTATTATAGGTTGATTATAAAGGTATTAACCTGTTACAACAATAAAACAAGTGGAAACAGCGTTTGGATGGTCAAAATCGGCGATACAGGCCGGGAGTTACATAATGTATGGCTGAGGCAACCTCCTTTCCCGCCACTTTTCCCCAGACTACACTGTCGATCGATACTCTCTCTCTCTCTCTTGCACTCGCTTGCTAACAGTGATGACAATGCCCTGCTTGCAACTCGCTAATGTTAGCACGAAAATATACCACAGAATAAGGGAATAACAAGGAAAATAGGTGATAACTGAAGGAGGGGAGGAAAGTGGGGAAGGAGGGGAGGTAGAGGAGTGATATTTGGCATGGCCCAGGGGCAAAAATAAAAATAAAAAAAATAAATAAAAAAAAAAAAAAAAAAAAAAATTTGGTGTTTTAACCCATGGAGCCCCGGCTAGTTTTGTAATGTTTGTTTACCAGAACCCGGCCGGTTTTCAAAAAATGGTTTTATTCCAGAAACAATAGCGAATGGGTTAGGAATGAAGGAAAAACCACGAAAAAACGCTCAAAAAGCGGTCCTACAGAGCCCCCGAAAACGTATTTTACAAGAGTAAAAAATTGAAGGCAATTATCCCAAAACAACAGGTTATTGTGCGCTCACGCGCACGCACGTGGACTTTGAGAGTATTCAACCATCGGCACGGTTGCGTGGGATACGTACACAGTTCCCATACAAATCGGAGCCCTCTTGAGTGGCTACACCTGAGGTTACGGACGGCGCAATTAGGGTGACGCGCCAGGCGCGTCTCTGGGGCTGTGCGTTACATACATCGCCGACGCGTCAGACGCGTCGCTGGGGCTGTACGGGTTAAATTGATTTTTTTTTTCCCTGACTCTTAAGAGTCTTCCCGCAGTCCGCCGGGGGAACTCTTAAGAGTCTTCCCGCAGTTCCCGGGTTAAGGGAAAGATTTTCCCTTCCCAAGGGAAAGGAAAGGGAAAGATTTTTTAAGAATACCAAATCGAAAGAAAATTCCTTCCTTTCATTTTCGAAGGGAAAGAATTATTTAAGAATACGACTCTAAGGAATAGGGTTGTTAATGTGTGTGTGTGAGAGAGAGTGAGTTAGTGAGAGAGAGTGTGTGTGTGTGTGTGACTCTTGGCATAGTTTGGATGATCCTCCTTGCCCCCCATCCCGACTCTTAAGCCCCTTTCACACATTCACGATGTTGGTCCCGATGTGCCACGAGGTACACAAATTGGTACATCGGCAGAGAGAGTGACACGAAGTACGCGTTTGACGACGAAGCCAAGACGGTGACACGTCGTAGCCACAACGGGCCAGATGGTACCACGGTTGCAACATGAGGGCGGCACGTCAATGCCCTAACGGTCCAAATTCCGGTCAAAACCGGTACCCAACTGGGCACAATGGGAGCTCGATGAAGGCCGGTGGTGGTATGATGGTGACACGTGGCCGACCCGACGAGGACGACGCCACAACGTCAGGCAGCCTGACAGACATAATTGCATAGGCCATATAAAGGGGCGGATATGGTACAGGAAGGGAAGGTATGGTGGAGTGGTCATGCCACTGGATTGGTAATCCAATGGACCCGGGTTCAAATCCCGATATGTCAATGGGAAGATATTATTGGGATTGAATTTGTGCTGTACCTAGTATCAGTGCATTACCACAAAGCCCACCGAAATGCCAAAAAAATACCCTCATTGTTCCCTGATTAAATAACACTGTATGAATATTCCCATATTCAAAATATGTTACAGGGGGACAATGCCTAGTGAGTTCACTGCTCAATAGGTGGCGTTCTGAGAGTGAGGGTCTGAGTCTGGAGGGTGAGACAGTGAAGCGCTTGAGCGAAGCAACCGGCCGCTTCAGAGATGGAGCTGCTTCGAGCCATGATGGATGCTTCACATGTCTCACTCCTCAGACTGGAACAAGACCTCACGGGCTTCACCGTGTTGAGCGGTGGAATGTACAGGCTCTCAGCCTATGCCCGAGAGGGAGTAGTTGGAATATAGAAAAAAAAAAAAAAAAAAAAAAAAAAAAGTTGTGGACAGATGACACAGATACAGCCTTGGTCTGTCAAAGACCTCAATAGAGGGCAGCACAATTAGTGCCCATAAATTATCTGGTAACAGTGATGGTGTGGGGGTAGGAGGTGAAGGTATGGGGTGGAAGGAGGGAGGCGAGGGAGGGGGAAGGAGGGTACAGGAGTGAGAGGGGGAACTAGCGGCGAGGTGGTAGCAGGTGGGGTGGAGGGAAGTGGTTGGCCAAATACTTTACTGTGAAAGAATAATTAATTTTGTGTTTTGATCATTACGTGGGATCATGAATGCGAAATATTGGAGTCGTGAGGTGTCTGTAGCATGATAAACGCGCTACAGTCTATTACTCTTTCTCTCTCTCTCTCTCTCTCTCTCTCTCTCCATATACAATATGTATGTGACATATAGGCATTCAAATATTTATGCTCTGCTTAGAGCGCCTACTGAGTTGTCATAATATCGGGAACGTGGTATTGTTCAAACATGGGAGCGTCAGAAACAACTGAACAACCTGTTGGTTATCTAACAAGGGGAAATATAGAAATTGTTAATATTTGTCAGTTGGTGAGTCAGTCAAAATTCAAATATTATAGTTAGTGTTTCAGCATAATGGTGAGTGTATAGGTCATAGTAGTAACGAAAGTATGCAATGCATATATGGTGTATATAATACGGTATCAATAACACGCCAATTAAAGTGTTTTCCAAGTGTAGGCTACTGGAGGTGTTGTCAGTGTTGGCATTGTCACGGGTATATAATCGCTTTTCATTATATACGTCCATACAAATTTAAACAATATAATATTATATATGAATAAATGAATGGACAAAGTATGGCTAATATATGTTTACATAGCAATACACCTGTTCAAGAAAAGCAACCAGTTATATATAATGTGTCAATACAATCCTCAAAGTTTCGGTATAGATGCGCAAAAGACCATGTTATAAAATATTATCCCCACATTAAAAACTAAGTTATATTTATTGGTCAAACCTCTTGGTAGATATACTCAACAATAATGACGCAAGGGTGCTGTAAGCTTTATCAAATGAAAACAGGATTATGCAGAACCTTTCCGATATACCAGGTGTTTTTGGTTACGTGTTGACGGCATCAGTGAGCGTTAAATGAAATAGCGTTAGGGCCATTCCTTGCTACGGGTTCTAAGCTGTATACAGTTGGTTAGTGCCTCAGATACATGAGGATACGCTTCTTCACTTATTATGGCATATAGTAGACGAGTTCATTAATTTTTAGCGGGACGTCTTGTCGTTGGAGGAGTAATTGAGATAGCCATTACCGATTTTATAGATAAATAGCATTCCAAAACTGAGGAACATCCTATAATGATCGTTAAATTAAAGTGAAAAAGCTTACACGTATTAAGAAAGGGTTGGGAATACATTACAATGAAAATACTGAATAGGATTGTAATAATTATGGTGAGCAAAGATGCACGGTATATACAACTAGTAAAACGAAAATAATGCCTTTTGCTGCTTTATGATATATAAATGTGTTTAAGGTAGTTAGAGAAATTCATAATATCATGACATAGGCAAAAGTAGACTTCGAATGTTTGAG